>CM076573.1:59685623-59740015 GCA_034641835.2 Pinus albicaulis | reverse complement strand
GCTGTATAACAAAAGAGCTACTCAAAATGGATCTGAAGTGGTTGTGAAGAGAAACAGCTGAGAGATGGGTCGAATGTGAAATCAGTGAACAGTTATAAATATAAATGGAGATGATACACAATGTAAGAAAATAAGGAAAACATTAGAAGAAGGTAGGCTTATATTAACACAAGAATTCACCCTCCACCAATATCAGAAGAATCACGACCTGTAAATAGAACTTGAAACAGAAATTGAGCCTCAAGCTATATTAAAATGTTACAGAAAGGTAAGACATGAGTACCATTTAAGATAAATTCACATCCCACAGATTGAACATTCGCATTACGAAAGCTACGATAGCAAGGAAATGATGAAAACACAATGAACGTTAATTTGAGTCACTACCAAGAGAATACCTACTGTTCAATTATATTAGTTGGAATCCATCACAACAACAGGCTAGCTTGTATTTCTTTCCCAAAATGGTATCTTCAGATATACACTATGAGATAATTTCAAGACTTAAAAAAAGAGACAATTTACAGACTGCAACTTCTTCTCTAGAAAATTTGGAACTTGTTCTCGGTCTCTGATTTCATCTTTTATAGCCTTGACATGAGCTTTGAGAGAAGATATTTTTAGAAACAAAATATTCCTTGGAGATATTTTATGTTCTAAGTCTTAATCAAAAACCAAAAATGATGATGAGGCAAAACAACCTCTCATCTCATACAAAATGGCCTAACACAAGCTATAACTAAAACATAACAATAAGTAGAAAATAAAGAGTGCATAGGGTGAAATCAAGATTTCACTCGATTTTACAATTGAACATGAAAAACGAAAGCTAAAAAGGTTGCATGGGCCAAATCAGAAGTTTCATTTGCTGGTGTTTCGACGAGGCATGCCAAGTTAAGGCATGTACCGGTCTTCGTACCACCCTCCCTAGACTTACCTTACCTTTACTTACTGATGCCAGTTGTTCTGCTTGATGGGCCCGCTTGGAATTCCGGTGGGTATTGTAACGACGCTATGCGACATCCTAACATCTGACGGAAAGCTTTCCATTGGTCTGACAACATATGACGTCACATTATCTGGGGGCTTACACTTCTACCCTGCTGCTCTCCTTTTGACCTGCCGGGAAGCTTCTATATCCCTGCTCTTATGTTATATTTTATGGCACTAAGTCCCGAACATTGTCCTCTGTTGCATTTCAATTCATAAAATAATCTTGCCATTGCGCTTGTCTTTTAGGAATTTTCTTTTCAAGCCTTATCTGATACACAAGTTTACCACCTTTATGTATTTATCTGTTTTTCCGCTTTATCCACTCTTCTTTCTTGATAAATGGGGGGGCAACTAAAAAACACTACACACAACTATTGGGTCTATTTTCCGAATATCAGGATGAATTTTGTCAGACGGGATGTAAAATTTGATGAGGAGAAAGCCATGTGATTGTCCCTTGAGAGGGAGCTTGATTTTCTTGTAGATGAGGAACTCTTGGTTCCAAAGGATGAACCTCAAGATGTGGAGCAGCCACATGTAGAGGATCATGGAGTGGAAGAAACCACTCATGCAGAGCCATCCACCAGACATGGTAGGAGGTGCATCACCGAAGCAGAAAAATTGAGATTTGATGTAGCAAAACATGTAGGAGCACCTACATAACTGTGCAGACAGAGACAATCTCCAGATATGTTTATTGGATACATGGATCTTATGAGAAAGTGTATTGTGATAGAACCATCCTCTTTTGAGGAAGCAGTGCAGTAACTAACTTGGGTTGACAGCATGGTTGAGGGGTATGACTCCATCGTCAAGAACAGTGCATGGGAATTTGTTCCAAGACCAGTCGGAAGGTTAGTGGTTGGATCTAGATGGATCTATAAGGTGAATAAGGAAGCAGACGGGAGTGTGGAGAAGTACAAGGCTATATTTGTAGCTCGAGGATTCTCACAAGTTCAGGGGATTTACTATGAGGAGAAATTTTCACCAGTTGCAAGGTACTCATTGATTAGATCTATCCTTGCACTCTTAGCATAGATGGGGTGACAGATAGATCAGAAGGATGTGAAGACTACATTTCCCAATGGATTTATTGAGGAAGAAGTGTACATTGAGTAGCCATAAGGTTTTGAGATCTTTGATAGTGAGTCGCAAGTGTGCAGACTCAAGAGAGAACTGTATGGGCTGAAGTAAGCACCTCATGCTTGGTACACTAGGATTGACAACTATTTCACTGAGTTGGGATTCATGAAGAGTGAAGCAGATGCAAACTTGTACCATATTGTGTTTGATGGTAAGCTTTTGATTATCGTACTTTATGTTTATGATATTATTATGACAGGTGATGAGAAACTCATAACATCTTTCAAATAGGATCTTGAAAGAGAGTTTGAGATGAAGGACATGGGACTCCTTCACTATTTCCTTGGTTTGGAGATATGGAAGCATGATGGGGAGCTATTTGTTTCTCAAGGAAATTATGCCAAAGAAATTCTGAGAAAGTTCCACATGGAGATTCGTAAACCCATGGAGACTCCTCTTCCAGGAAACTGGAGGAAGGAGGATGCTACTTCAGGTGAGGTAGTGGACACTATTGTTTAAAGGCAGCTTGTGGGTTCACTCATGTACTTGGTGAACACACAACTGGACATATGCTACACAGTTAACCGGCTTAGTCAAGCTATGGTTAATTCGACCAAGCTCTTTTGGAAGACGGGGAAGCATTTCTTGAGATATATCAGGGGCACTACAGGGTATGGATTATGGTACATACAGATAGAGAGAGTGAAGATTTAAGGCTTCACTAATGCAGATTGGGCAGGAAGTCCATCAGACAAAAAGAGCACATTAGGAGGGATCTTCAGCATATGATCGACAACATTTTCTTGGTACAGTAGGAAGCAGAGATAAATTGCACTCAGTTCAACTAAGGTAGAGTACATGGCAACTAGTCATGTCACATGTGAGGCCATCTAGATGAGGCAAATTATAGTTGGTTTGTTTGGTCATTAGATGGATCCGACGATGATACATTGTGATAACCAGATTTGCATAAAACTCTCGGTTAATCCAGTATTCCATGACAGGTCCAAGCATATTGACATATGGTACCACCATCTCAAATATTGTGTTCAGAGACGCATTATGTTACTTTAGTACATTCCCACGGAGGATCAAGATGCAGATATTCTAACGAAGGCACTCGCTAAGAGAAAATTCGAATACCATAGAAGTAGGATCGGGGTAGCCGATAATCCCTTTCTTGTTGAGAGGGAGTGTTGAAAATTAAACAAGAAATGTGCGTCTAATTTAATTTTCCCTTAATTAAATTGGACAATAAATTGTAATCTTAGCTCATAATCACTTGTAATAATTAACTGAGTGTGATAAACTTGGTAAACTCATGGAATTTGAGTTGAGGGTGGTTGGTGAGGCATGCCAAGTGATTCTATTTATTTTAGAGTCCAAGTTGCAGTTAGTGTATTATTTTAATGTGTGAGAAATCAGTTAACTCAACTAATTGAGTTAAAATCAGTTTAACTAGTTGTAACTGATTGTGGCACTAGTGAGAGGTCAAGTGAATTAAATCAGATTTAATTCACATGCAGTGATCTATCAAGTAACTGGTGATTTACTATTAATAATTGCATGCATGTCAGTTCTGATGAAGACCCAGTTGAGACAAAAGTTAAAGGGATGTTAACTATCAGTTGTATTATTAGAAAATTTCCCACATGAAGTAATAATCCCATAGGATTTCCCATGGGAATTTCGTAGTTTTGGAAGGCTGAAATTCCTAAAGAATAGGGATTTAATTCTACAGGAATTGCACAAACAAGGCAGGAAATTGGCTAAGTGTTGGTCGATTTTGTCCTGATCAGTGTGAGACAGTTGGTAGAGTGCAACAGAATCTTGTGAGAAGAGTGCATTGTATTGTTTCATGATTCCTTAATTTAATATACAATAGAAGATAGAGGGGTTTGAGCAGCAAGCTTTCCCCAGGAAAAATATTTGTGTTGTGGATTGATTTTCTTCTTTCTTTTACTTGGTGTGATTGTGCGATCGTGTTTATTTTTCCACAATTAATTTTTAGAAGGATTCAATATCTTTCTTTACCATATCGCATGATCGAATTGAATCCATTGGTATACATATTTTTTGTATAATTTCTATACGAATCACTTCAAACTAATTTTTCAAACAAGACTTATGCAATTTGGAAAGAAAAAAATACACACCTTTTTCTTTCTTTTGAGGAGCTTGATATTGAAATTGATGTATCTCTGTAATTTTGGATCCTTGAGATTTTATCTTCATTCCTTTAGTAGCCCTCTGAATCTTCTTTCCAATGCCACAGGTATGACCTGATTTGGACTCTTTAAGACAAATTTATGCCCAATCTCCCATAATGACCTAATTATGGACTGGTTTAGTATAGCGAACTTGTACGAAATGCCACGTGTCAATTTTTCCTCCTTCGGCTCTAAAATTGATACACAAGAAACTATAGTCCGTGTAATTTCGGTCGTGTTTTACAGAATTCCAATCTGATTCTCAGAGAGATATTTATGATGATTTTCCCAAGGTCGCCTCTTTGAGATGAAATTTGGGAGCCTGCAAAAACCCTAACTTCCACAGATAATATCTCCGCAAAATATTGATAAGCAAGATCGAAAATCTGTACATGAAGTTATTTAGGAGTTCTTCACAAATGGGTATTTGTTTTTATCTTCTGAACCTTCATAGAAAAATAGTTATAACGAACATGCCACAATGACCTGTTTGAAGAAGTGAAACCCTAAAATCCAAATCTTTGATACCAAATGTTATGAAACAAGCTCAAAAAATAGAAGAAAAGAGAGATCAACGACTTATAAATAAGCTTCTTCAAGGGGGAAACCTCCTTTACATTACATAAATGAATAATTATTGGATGATACAAATGAAAAAACCTCCTTTCTATATATAGGAGTCCATGGGGTCACAATATAATCCTAGCTGACCTAACAATAATAATGTAAGGGCACAACAATAACAATAGTGGATTTTATGGGGCACAATAATAAAAATATGGGGGCTAAACTAACAACAATAAGGGACTACACTATTAATATAGGGACCTAAAATTTAATGTGCTATAGATTCCCAGTAGAGGGTGGAGGTAGTGTGGTCTTTGGATCCACTGTAACAGTTGGTTGTTTGATTTATTTTCTCTTGAGCACTCGTAGTGTTTTGAGCCTATCTCGAGGGTGATTAGATGTATGAAAGTCTACAGTGCAATAAACCTAAGGTTGGGTGGAGAGTTAGAGTCTTGATCCCAGTTTCTAGTCTCATCTATAATACAAGATACATGTTTTCTTATGCTAATGCGAATGACATTTTCATTGTGATGTTATATGGCATGTGTTGTTAATGAGAATGTTCTAATTCATTATGAAATTCATGTGATTTCTTGAATGATAAATATGCGTAAGTGAGAGGTGTGATGCTATTTGTAACTTTGTGATACTTATGAATATTGATTATGGATTTTTGAGTGGTTTTATGCTCTATAATAATGGTTGGGGGCATCACTGTATAGCCAAATTATATATGTGTGTGTCCATAAGCTTAGGCGGGATAGCCCAAGTTCAATTATGGTATGGTCATCCCCATTTCTATATGTATATTCATGCATAGATCTCAGGAAGGATATTGATTCATAAGTGTCGAGAGGGACACAAGTTGCTTGTAATTTTTCTGCATGCCGACAAGGGTTAGCTGAGCTCAAGAGAGATAACCAAAATTCTCTAAGTGAGGGAAAAGGCATATGATAAGCTTAGGAGGGATAGAATCAACTTTTTCTAAGTGTCGAGAGTGCCATTAATATATGTGTGTGTGTGTGTGTGGTGTGGACACTTTGTAACAAGTTCAATAAAAGGGAGTATGTTGAGGCAAGATACCTCTGCCTAACATCATATCATAGCCTCGGGCCCTCAGACCTTGGTAGGGTTAGTGGCATGCACAGTTGCAAGAAGGGAGAGATTAGGCATTACGGGCGATGGTTAAAATAGAGATATTTTGTCATGAGACTTAAATATTACTATCTCGGTCTTGGGATTGAGCGAAGTGTTGTGCCTTGTGTGGTAGTGTTGGGGGAAATTGGGGTGAGATGATGCATAGGCCTAGATTTATGCTCCATAATAGGAAGTTCTGTAACCTTTCATTTAAGAGGAAAAGGGGCCTATATGATATAACTTAGAGTCATCGCATTGCAAGAGCATGGGACCCTGGTGGGACCTAGGTTGGGGCCATGGTGGCATGATAACATGGAACCACGGTGACATGGAACATTGGAGGGAATTCCACGTGGAGGGTAGAAAATACCTTATTAGAAGGCTAAGTGGACCAAAATTAATGACACATGGCGGCCTCGAAGAGGGTCACATGGACAAAGATGACGACAACATGAAATTATCTCAAGACCTCAAAGGAGTTGGTAATGCACATAGCTCAGGAACGACGAATAATGACAAGGTTAGGATATAGAATGTCTCTCCAGTAGGTGGCATATATTTGTGTGTATTGGGACCTCGGGGTCTCGGAATTCAGGGTGACCCTAGAACAAAGTGCCACAACATAAGCAGAAGGCGAGGGAGCGAGGGCCAAGAGATAGGAAATCCCCACTTAGTATTTGACATGAACATAACCATCTTGCCCAAGGGTTTAATACTTTTTAATTGCACTTTGTGTTAAGGAAAGGGGTGGTTGAGGCCGAGTTTTCATTATAACACGAAACAACTATTTTACAAGGCCAAGGGGGTGGATCGGTGGGGCCACAAAATGATGATGTGTTAGGCGCCACATGGGCAAGACAAGTGATATGTGGCATAATTTTGATGACACGGACCACCCAAGTTGTGGTGGAGGTTTTCCATGCGGGTTCCACGTGGCATTTCCCACTAACGTTTCACAGAGTTATTGGTTGAATATTTAAAAAATCGTAACTTTTGATCTAGGATTCAGATTGAAGTAAAATTTATATCGTCGAGAAGCTCTCAACAAGCCAAAGGTGATGGTGGAATTTGTTCTAAGTTATAAATAAGTTGAGAAATGAGGAATTTTGTAAATCCAATTCCATAATGAGACCTTGGAAGTTGGGTTAGGACTAAGTAACACCTCTCACTCAATATGGAAGTTCCAAGGGGAAGGGTGGGGGTGTTACTGTAGGTTATGTTTTTAGTCTTAGTTTTGAACCTGCCACTTGGGCTTATAAAAGGTATAATGCGATGATATCATGCTCGAGTAAACATGGTATTCCACACAGGATGAACACCTTTAGTAATCACTCACACAACTAGATAAAAGATCAAAATGACAATATTTTTATGTGATTAAAGCCCTAAACAATGAGGCAACATGAGGAAATTTTATTAATGCAATTTTTTTTTTCTTACATAAGAGAGTTCTCACAATCGATCATTAGGCATGACCCTCCATGCTATATATAACATATCATGAACCAATTGGTTTTTAAGCAACAAATCAATAAAAATTAGTATCAAGGAGAATATGAGTTGTGAGGTCACTCTATGTCTAGATCATATTGTGATTGTCGATTTACAATGCAACTAATGTAGAGAAAAGAAACACACTAAGAAACAATGAATTATAATGAAACTGATGCATACTAAAGTTAGTTTGAACACACTAAGAAACACACTTGTACCTAATGAATGCATTAAATGAATTTAAACTTCACTAACTCCTAAGTGTTTAAATATCTTAACACCATCATAGATCCACCTTAGCTCCACCTCATTTTGAGTATAAAACTTTAGGAAAGGTTTGCCTACACTAATAAAGATACATTTTGAAACACCACACACGAACTTGATATGGAAAAAACCAAATGAAGAGTTGTACTTAACATTTTATAATGGTAAATGAATAGTTGCACCTTTACATTTTATAATGGTAAAAGGGAGGTTTTGTAAATGATTGTTGGTGTAGATAGAATTGGTAGAGTTAATTGAGGTGGAGGTTTTATGTTTTCAAAATGCCTTAAAATTTGGTTGTTTGGAGCATTCAAAACATTATAGTGTTACAAATGTTAAATGTGTGCAGTGATGATGAATGTGTGTGTTAAAATTTTGTCTAAAATATATATTTTCATTTTAGAGGAGGTAATTTATAGGAAAAAAAATTGATGTATGCATACATAATTATCAATTTTTGGTTTTTTTTATTTTAAAAAATATTTTTTATCTATTTATTAATAACTTTTTTTAAATTAATAATGATGATGATCATGATGATGATTAACATCCACTAAGACCAATGCGGTCTATTGGAACTCAAGAAAATAAAAAGCATCTAATTGTGATTCTTCAAAATCTTGTTTCTATGATAAAAAATAAGGAAAAGAAGCTCTCCAAAATCACTATAGTTGGGTTTACTTAATAATTCAAGATGATTGGAAGTGTGGCAGATGTTATAGAATTTAAAGCGAGTGTGAGTAAGAGTTGGGTAGTCTAAAAGAAAGTGTTTTTCATCTTCCACCCTCTTAGTATCGCAAATATGACAAATTCCATCGTCCCAGGGAACCTGGGGAGTAGACCACCGCCAGATTTCACTATGAAGCTCATGATAATTAGTTCTTATCCTAGCGATGTTCATTTTTTTTAGCGCTGGTCAACACAGAGAGATAATTATGGTTGTCAAGGGTGGGGTTGATCACCTCCTTATAGTATCTTAGCTTCCTTTTACCCTTCAACTCCTTATCTTCCCACAACTTATCCTTAAAATTGAAGGTAATAGTATCTTTGACACTATCCTTACGTCCCATGATGATCTCCTCCTTAATCCCCCAATGTTTGAACCAAGACTCGACATCCTTATGCCACCCGCGCTTGAGGCGAAGGTGGGGATTTCGTCTAAAGTTAGAAGCAATTTTTGGGAGCCTCTTGGATTCCATGTTGTAAATATTCTTCTTATACATCAGATATCTAAACATAACGATACTTTCAATGGGGGACATGACAACTTCGATCAAGAGGATAGGATAGGGAGTATTTCCCTTGATCTTGAGGTTGTAGGTTATGAAATGATTTTGAATCATCTCAATATTTCTCCACGACTCTTTGGATATACTGCAACCCCAAACTTCACATCCGTATAAGATAACATGGGTGATGAGAGTCTCAAAGAGGAACCTTTTTTTTACTCCAAATGCAAAGATCGACAGACTACAATTGTTTTGAAGCTCATAATAAGCTTTCCAACGTCCAATAATCATTTTCTCGATGCTATAATTCCAATTGAGCTAATAAGGAAAGTCAATACCCAAATATTTATAAGAAGAAACATGCTCTAAGAAATGGTTATCATAGACAAAACTAACATAGGTGATATTTTTGGATTTAATGATCATGACTTTAGTCTTGTCGATATTAACTTTCATACCCATCTTGGAGCAGTAGACATGAAGAGTCTTAAGTTTCTTTCTAGGTCATCATAGATTTTTTTAAGAAGAAGAATATCGTTAGCATAAAGGAGAAGAGTAATTATTATACCAACAAGCTCGGTGCCCTTGCAACCTGCAGTTTCCAGAAACTCCTCTAGCTTATTGATGTAAATGCCAAAAAAGATAGGGGATAGGGGACACCCTTGTTTAACCCTGATATTGCATTTAATATCTTTAGACCACCCTTTGTTGGTCTTAATCTTGGTAATGACAATCTGGTAGAGGCGAATCACAACAATCCTTAGTTCAGGAGGAACCATGATCTCTTCAAGTCTCTCACAGAGCTTATCTAGAGGAACAACGTCGAAATATTTTCTAAATTCCACAAAACAACATAAGAAATCGACTTTACTGTTGTGGCATTCCTCTGCAATGATTTTGAGAGTGACAATATGGTCGATAGTTGAGTGATGTCTCCTAAAACTAGTTTTCCCTTTAGCTCTTTTACCATGGTTTTCAAGCCAAAGGCTAAGTTTCTTTTCCAAAATGATCTCATATAGCTTGGCTAGGATGTGGCTAATCATAATGGTCTTGTAATTAGAGGGAACACTTTTGTCCCCATTTTTAAAGATAGACACAATAAGGCTTTTTGTCCAAAGCTTAGGGAAGCCATGCTTTATAGCCAAATTGAGAGGCTTGTGGAGATGATGAATGAGGATAGATCTTCCCATTTTAAAGATCTCATCTTGGTATCCTTCAATATCTTTAGATTTCCATTAACGAGCTTATGAATCCCAGACTCAACATCTTCTAGAGAAAATATATCTTGCTTAATATGAGTGTTTAAGATGGTTCCCATGGTGTCCGGAGAGTCATACAACTTCTTAAGATAGTTGTCCCTATTTTCTAAAGGGATAGAATGATTATCTTTAGTTTTACAAACAAGCACATTCGGCCAAAACTTTATGGGCGCAAGGTGGAGAAGATGCTCTTGTCTCTTATTAATATATGACTTATTCTTCCTTTTGATGAGAGCTTTGTATATACTTATATTCCATAGCTTAATGATTTCATTAGGAGCGTATTTGATCGCTTTCCTGGTAATATATATACATTAATAAAGTGTAAAATAATTGGTTTGAAGGAAATAATTCATTGGAAAAAACATTGATATATTAATTTTAAATTTTCTCCCAATTTAATTAGTGTTGTTTTTTGTTTTATTTTGTTCTTTCTTTCTTTTTTACCTTAGTTGGTTAAGGCACCTTTGCTATTAAGAGGTCACAGGTTCAATTCTCTCAATATTCTATGGGCTAGGCTCCATGGTGGATCTGGTACAAGTATTCCATGGATGTAGGTGAATCACATAGAAAAAATATATATCATTAACTTTGTTAGATTATTTTTGGTTTTTTTAATATTTTTTTATCTATTTATTGATAATTATTTATGAAAACATTTATTTAATTAATATTATAGGTATAATAACTATGCACCTATAAGTTGTAGATTAGTTGGTTTGTATAAAATTTACATTGTCATGTAAGAGAAAACAATTCATTGGAAAAAACACTCATCTATTTATAATTTTAAATTTTCTTCCAATCTAACTATTATTAATTTATCATGAACCTTGTTTTTTTTTTTTTTTTAATTATGAATATTATAAAGTTTGTTTAATTATGAATATTATTAAGTTAGTTTATTTATTTATTGATAATTGATAATTATATGAAATGTAAACTAAATTGTTTATGTGGAGTTTAATTTTATCAAATTTTGAATTGAATTTTGGTAAGAAAGAGTTGAAGATAAAAGCTAATTGCAACGTACAAATATTTCCCAAAAAACACCACACGAACCTAAACCTAGATCGGACAAACCATTATTCCTCATTCTGCGAACATTAAACCTCAAAAACGTGTCACTCGGTAACCTCCAAATCTCAAATTCTGAAATCCACCCACCCACCATTGAATCAAATTATCTAAATTCAGTGTCTTACAAATACCTCTCAGTCTCATCTCTTCTTCATTCCTCCACACTCTCTAACTACCTGCTCCGCTTCTTCACATACAGTACAGTACAGTGCAGGCACGAAACGCAAGTATTGTCATTATTTGGCATATCACTTGAGCGAGTATTGTTATTATTTGGCATATCATTTATCTCAAATGGAAATGCAGATGGACTTCCAACAACAATTTCTTAGCCCTCACCTTGCACCCGCTAATTCTTCTCTCAGAGAAGAAGAATATAACAAGGAGAACATTCCTCCGTTCTCCTCTGATTCTTCGGGATCTTCGCCGTCTGTAGGAGAAGCGAGGGCACATCTAAGACTGGGCGTACGCTCATCCAGCAAAAAATGCAATAAAAAGAAGAGGGCTGCACATTTGTCAAGTGTGGGAGTCGTTTCGAGTCAGCAGAGGTGCCAAAGACATGAAAGAGGTGCCATACTCAGAAAGAACTTCAGATAGACGGTGCAGAGGTGTTGCCTAATTCAAGCAAAATTGTGTGAGGGCTTCCCAGAAGTGAGTGCAAGTGAGGAGAGAATAGGTTAATTTATCTATAAATATCATCGACCAAAAGAATAAGCAGGATGATATCGTCATGTGCAGAACACTATTTACAGGAGCCCAAACGATCCCTTTCGTTTCGTCACCATCAAATTTGTTCAATAAAGTTGGTCCTTTCCAACCATCATATTCTTTAATTAGAATAGAAAATATTCGTTACACCTGTCTCTATAAGTCAGGGTTCTCAATAGGGCCTTTGTCTTTCAAGTTTTTCTCTTCCTTGAACATGCAACATGGCTATTACACTTCAAAAGAAACGGGAGTTCTCAAAAGTACAAGTGGAGTGCATGCCAATCAATATGCTCATGAGGCTTCAAAATCTCTCACAGTAAATCTCAATTATATATATGTTATGATTATTTTTTGATATCTAAATTATATTAAAGTGAATTATTATCATTATCATTATATCATTGTCTACTAAATTAGATCGATCTAACATGAGCTGAAAGAGATAGAATTTCTTCACTTATTTAGTGACAAACTTACACATCTCTCTCATAATCATTTCTTATACTAGGTTGTAGAGTAAGTCTCTATGCTCAATAAAAGTGTTTTTATAACAAATATATTTTTATTTAATAAGGCATATCAAAATTATATTAGAAAGTACCATTATCATAATGTTAAGGTCATATAAAATGAAAGTTTACAGTTGTTATAATTATAGTATTTATCTAAATTGGATTCCAAGATATTTTGGAGGAAAGTTTAAATTTGTAAATTTAAAGAGAATAATTCAATTTCCTTAAACAATTGGAAATCTTTTTAAAAATTATGCGTGTCCCCTAACACCATGGATGTCATTTTTAATGTGGTTATAGAGCATGAAAACTTCTCTTTAGAAGATATTGAGTTTGGGTTTAAGCAACTTGCAATTGGAAAAGTTAAGGACATTGAAGGTTGCCGAACTAAAGTGTTTAAAATAAAACAGTCTATCCTCATCTCTCACATAATGAGCTCTTTAATTGGGTAGTGAAGCAAGGATTTCCTAAGCCTTAGATGTAGAACCTCATTTTATCTATATTTAAAAGTGGGGATACAAACATTCCCTATAATTATAGGACTAATATACTTAGGCACATTTTAGCCCAGTTGTATAGAATTATTTTGGAGAAGAAGATTAGCATATGGCTAGAAATCCATGATAAAAGAGCTAAAGGCCAAGCTAGGTTTAGGAGACATCATTAAAATATGGACCACCTTCTTACTCTTAGGATCATTGTGAAATAATGTTGCAATAATAAAACTAATCTCTTTTGCTATTTTGTTGATTTTAGAAAAAAAATTGACACCATTTCCTAGACAAACCTCTTGAAGAGGCTAAAAAAATAATGGTTCATCTCGAGTTGAGGGTTGTTGTGATAAGGTTGTATGAGAATTTGATTGCAAAGTTTAGGACCACTGAGGGTTGGTTGGAAAACTTTAACTACATTATTGGAGTTAAGCAATAGTGTTTCTTGTCCCCTACCCTTTTTGGCATATACATTAATAAGTTAGAAGAGTGTTTGGAATATGTAGGTTGTGTTAGCACTATGCTCGTTGGTATATTCTGTAGAAATTATACAAACAATATGTATATCATGGATTTAATCTGATCTAACAATGTACTAAAGCTAGATAATGAATCACTTCTACAAATCGATTGCGGAAATTAAACACAATCGCCAATCACATGAAGCAAAGAAGAATCAATCAAACCACAACACAGATAATTTACCGGGGAAAGCTTGCTGCTCCAAACCCCACTATATTATATTGTATATTCAGCATGGATACATGAAACAATTACAATACACTCTTCTCACAAGAGTCTCTTGTACTCAGCTAATTGTCTCACACTATCCTGGACAAAACTGACCAACACTTAGCCAATTATCAGCCTCTAAACAACTTGCTTTTCTTGTGCAATTCCTCATGAATGTAATCCCTATTCTTTAGGAATTTTGGCCTTCGTAAACTATGCAAGGATCATGGGAAATCCAATGAGTGTTTGGTTGCATGGATGCAACCCAATAATCCTACAATTGATAGTTAACGTCCCTTTCGCCTTTGTCTCAACTGGGTCTCCACTGGAACTGACATGCATGAAACTAATAATAGTAAATCATCAGTTGCATGTTAGATCGCCGATTTTGAATTAAATAATATTTAATTCACTTAATCTCTCACTAGTGCAACAACCAATTATAACTAGCACAACTGACTTTAACTCACTTGACTGAGTTAACTGATTACACATGCATTAAAATAATGTGAATGACATTTTCATTGTGATGTTATATTTTTTTTATATGGCATGTGTTGTTAATGAGAATGTTCTAATTCATTATGAAATTCATGTGGTTTCTTGAATGATAAATATGTGTAAGTGAGAGGCTTGATTCTCTTTGTAACTCTATCATACTTATGAATATTGATTATGGATTTCTGAGTGGTTTTATGCTCTGTAATAATGGCTGGGGGCATCACTGTATAGCTAAATTATATATGTGTGTGTACATAAGCTCGGGTGGGATAGCCCAAGTTAAATTATGGTTTGAAGGCATCCCCATTACTATATGTATATATATGCATAGATCTCAGGAAGGATATCAATTTCATATAAGTGTCGAGAGGGGCACAAGCTGCTTGTAATTTTTGTATGTACTGACAAGGGTGAATCGAGCTCAAGAGATATAACCAAAATTATCTAAGTGAGGGAAAATGCATATCATAAGCTTAGGAGGAATAAACTCACCTTTGTCTAAGTTCCGAGAGTGCCATTAATATATGTGTGTGTGTGTGTGTGTGTGTTTGTCGTGGAAACTTTGTAACGAGTTCAATGAAAGGGAGTATGTTGAGGCAAGATAAATCTGCCTAACGTCATATCATAGCCTCAGGCCCTCAGACCTTGGTAGGGTTAGTGGCATGCACAGTTGCAAGAAGGGAGAGATGAGGTGTTACGGGTGATGGTTAAAAGAGAGATCTTATGTCATGAGACATAAATATTACTATCTCGGTCTTGGGATTGAGCAAAGTGTTGTGCCTTGTGTGGTAATGTTGGGGGAAGCTGGGGTGAAATGATGCATTAGACTATATTTAGGCTCCATAATAGCAAGTTCCATGACCTTTCATTTCAAAGGAAAAGGGGCCTAGATGATATAACATGGATTCGTCGCATTGCAAGAGAACGAGACCCTAGTAGGACTTAGGTTGGGGCCATGGTGGCATGATGGCATGTAATCAAGGTGACATGGCACATTGGAAGGAATTCCACGTGGATGGTATAAAATACCTTATTAGAAGGCTAAGTGGACCAAAATTAATGACACATGGCGACCTCGAAGAGGGTAAAGTGGACAACGATGACAACAACATGACATCATCTGAAGACCTCAAAGGAGTTGGTAATGCACATAGCTCAGAAATGACCAAATTTGAAAATGTTGGGAGATATAATGTCTCTCCATTAGGTGGTATATATTTGTGTGTATTTGTACCTCAGGGTCTTAGAATTCGGGGTGACCCCACAAAATAGTGACATAACGTAAGCAGAAGGCGAGGGAGGGAGCGCCAAGAGATAGGAAATCCCCCATTGGTAGTTGACATGAACATAACCATCTCACCCAAGGGTTTAATGCTTTGTAATTTCAAATTTTGCTAAGGAAAGGGGTGGTTTAGGCCAAGGTTTAATTATATTAGGAAACAACTATTTTACAAGGCTAATGGGGTGGATCAATGGGGCCACAAAGTGATGATGTGTCAGGCGCCACATGGGCAAGACAAGGGATACGTGGCATAAGTTTGATGACATGGACCACCCAAGTTGTGGTGGAGGTTTTCCATGTGGGTGCCACATGGCAGTGCCCGCTGACATTTCAAAGAGTTATTGATTGAATATTTAAATGGTCATAACTTTTAATCTAGGATTCAAATTGAAGTAAAATTTATATCATAGAGAAACTCTCGAAAAGCCAAACGTGATGGTGGAATTTGTTCTAAGTTATAAATAAGTTGATAAATGAGGAATTTTGTAAATCTAATTCCATAATGAGACATTGGAAGTTGGGTTAGGACTAAGTAACACCTCTCACTCAATATGGAAGTTCCAAGGGGAAGCCTTGGGGGTGTTACAATAGGTTATGTTTTCAGTCTTAGTTTCGAACTTTCCACTTGGGCTTATGAAAGGTAGAATTATCTGATAGCATGCTCGAGTAAAAAGGGTATTCCACACAGGATGAAAACCTTTAGTAATCACTCACATAACTAAATCAAAGATAAAATGACTATTTTTATGTGATTAAATCCGCAAACAATGTGGCCACATGAGGAAATTTTATTAATGCAAAATATTTTTTCTTACATAAGAGAGTTCTCACAATCGATCATTAGCAATGACCCTCCATGCTATATATAACATATCATGGACCAATTGGTTGTTAAGCCACAAATCAATAGAAATTAGTATCAAGGAGAATATGAGTTGCCAGGCAACTCTATGTCTAGAACATATTGTGATTGTCGAATTACAATGCAAGTATTGCAAACTAAAGAAACACACTAAGAAACAATGGATTACAATGTAACTGATCCATACTGAAGGAACACACTTGTACCTAATGAACACATTAAATTAATTTGAAATTAACTAACTCCCAAGTGTTTAAATATCTTAACACCAACATAGATCCATCTTAACTCCACCTCATTTTGAGTATAAAACTTTAGGAAAGGTTTGCCTACACTAACAAAGATACATTTTGAAACACCACACACAAACTTGATATGGAAAAAACCAAATGAAGAGTTGTACTTAATATTTTATAATGGTAAATGAATAGTTTCACCTTTAGTACATTTTATAATGGTAAAAGGGAGGTTTTGTTAATGAATGTTGGTGTAGATAGAATTGGTAGAGTTAATTGAGGTGGAGGTTTTATGTTTTCAAATTGCCTTAAAATTTGTTTGTTTAGAATATTCAAAACATTATACTGTTACAAATGTTAAATGTGTGTAGTGAAGATGAATGCGTGTTAAAATTTTGTCTAGAATATATATTTTCATTTTAGAGGACATAATTTATAGGAAAACAACATTGATGTATTCATACATAATTATCATTTTTTGGTTTATTTTTATTTTTTAAAATATTGTTTATCTATTTATTAATAAATATTTTTAAATTAATAATGATGATGATGATGATGATGATTAACGTCCACTAAGACCAATGTGGTCTATCAAAATTCAAGAAAATAAAAATAATCTAATTGTGATTCTTCAAAATCTTGTTTCTATGATCAAAAAGAAGGGAAAGAAGTGCTCCAAAATCGCTATAGTTGGTTGACTTAATAAGTCAAGAAGATTGTAAGTGTGGCATACGTTATGGAATTGAAAGAAAATGTGAGTAAGAGTCGGGTAGTCTAAAAGGGAGTGTTTTTTCATCTTCCACCATCTTATTATTGCAAATATGGCAGATTATATCGTCCCACGAAATCTTGGGAGTAGGCCACCACTCGATTTCACTATGAAGCTCATGATAATTAGTTCTTATCCTAGCGATGTTCATTTTTTTCTTAGCACTCATCAACAGAGAGATAATTCTAGTTGTTAAGGGTGGGGTTGATCACCTCCTAGTTTCTTAGCCACCTTTTACCCTCCAACTCCTTATCATCCCACAACTTATCCTTAAAATTTGAGGTAATAGTACCTTTGACACTATCCTTCCTTCCCATGATGATCTCCTCCTTAATCCCCCAATGGTTGAGCCAAGACTAGACATCCTTATGCCACCCGCGCTTGAGGCGAAGGAGGGGGTTTAATTAAAGTTAGAAGAAATTTTTGGGAGCCTCTTGGATTCCATGTTCTAAATATTCTTCTTATACATCAGATATCTAAACATAACCATACTTTCAATGGGGGACATGAAAACTTCGATTAAGAGATAGGATAGGAGTATTTTCCTTGATCTTGATGTTGTGAGTTATGAATTGATTTTCAATCATCTCAATATTTCTCCACGACTCTCTAGATATACTTCAACTCCAAACTTCACATCCACATAAGATAACGGGGGTGATGGGAGTCTCAAAGAGGAACCTTTTTTTTACTCCAAATGCCAAGTACTGACTACAATTGTTTTCAAACTCATAATAATCTTTCCAACCTCCAATAATCCTTTTTATCGATACTATAATTCTAGTTGAGCTGATATTGAAAGTCAATACCCAATTATTTATTAGAAGAAACATGCTCTAAGCAATGGTTATCATAGACAAAACTACCATAGGTGATATTTTTGGATTTAATGATCACGACTTTAGTATTGTCAGTATTAACTGTCATACTATATAAATTATACAAACAATATGTATATCAATTGATTCAATCCGATCATGCGATATGCTAAAGTAAGACATTGAATCCTTCTACAAATCAATTGTATAAAATAAACACGATCACCAATAACAACAAGTAAAGAAAGAAGCAAATCAAACCAAAACATAAATATTTTCCCGAGGAAATCTTACTACTCAAAACCCCTCTATCTTCTATTGTATATTCACAAAGGTGTTATAAATATTGTCATTGATGGAAAAGGAGCACAAAGGAGCAGCACCAGAACCAGCAATAAGACAAAGAAGCAGAGGTAGAAGAGGTAGCAAAGGTAGAAAATGAAGGCTCGAGACGGTGTATTGGTTATATGATAACCATAAGAACAAGCTCAAGAGAGATTCACAGAAGCACCAAAGAAGCAGAGGTAGCATAGGCAGTGAATGCAACAGAGAAGCAGTAAAGGCAGCAGAGGTAGCAAAGGCAGTAGAAAAGCAAAAAAGGTAAGCAACAAGCATAAGAATCCCAAGTCGGAGTGAATAGCGAATAGAAGAAAAATATCAGGAGAGATCAACGCATTTAGAAACTGTATAAATATCAGTAAGGATAGCAGAGACGCAGAGGAGAAACGACAGCTCAAAGAAGGAAAATCGACTAACGCAGAGAAATCTTAGAAGAATTCCAAGGGAGGCGATCGGACGACAAAGATCGAATCACAGAATCAAAGTTTTAAGAATTAACAGCAGAGATCAGAGCGAGCGGAAGAGATGAAGAAGAACCGTGGGAAGGATGAGTGGATGGTCATGATTAGATCACAGAAGTGAAGGTGAGAGATGAACGATGGAGATAGAATCGCACCAGGAGAGATTTCGCAAATCGCAAATTTTAAGAGTTTAGTGTTAAGGCGTGGCATGGTAAGTTAAGTTGGTTGTGATGCGAAGTGAAGGATCCATGTATCAGCACTGCGCATGAGCACACATTGCAAATCTTAGAGGATACTGTTAATATTTCGCACGGTATGGTAAATTGTATGCGATGCAATGAGGGAAGAGCCATGTGTCAGCACTGTGCACGATCGCATGTCGCAAATCTTAGAGGATATCGTTAAGAGTTTGCATGGTATGGTAAATTGTATATGATGCAATGAGGGAAGAGCCAAGTTTCAGCTCTGCGCACTAGCGTACATCGCAGATTATATGAGTTAGCGATATCCATGAGAGTTAAACTTGCGGGCAAGAAACGTACGATGTACAGTGATTGGTGGAAAGTGTTGTGGGACCCTCCAGTAAATAAGTTCCACTGGTATGTAATTACTTTGGATTTTATGTTTAATAGGGCTTAAAGTAACAATTTTTGATTCCGCTGCGTATTTTGATATTTGTGTAAAACATTAAAAGGTGTGGGCAAGAAATGTGTGACGTATTGTGATTGGTCAAGTAGTGTGGGAATCGATGACCCCTATTCCATGTATGTTAATATGCGTTGTTTGATCGCTAACGTATGTATGTGGAATAAACGTCGATATTAGACTTCACTGTGTTAAAAGGGATTTATGTGGGCCATAACCCACAGGTAACAGTGTTATGCAGTTGCAGCTGTGTAATAAAGGGAAAAGTCTGAACACAACAAGTAAAGTCTCGGACAAGTAAAAGGACTCGACGTCTGCAGAACACTGCAACATCATGGGTCCAATCGGGAAAAAAAGGCAGTTATGCAACACAGTGGAAACATAAAAGACAAAGGAAAAACAAGCAGAAGAGAACAAATGCACAGGAAATCTAAGAATATGAAAGGGTTGAATTGGAATATTTTGATTGTAACTGTAAATGTATTAATTATTTTATATTGTTTGTGATGCAAAGGAAAGTCTCTGTAGGAAAAGAAAAACTCCAATTTAATACTGAAATGAGTGTATTTAGTGTTGTAACATACTGAATATGCTGAGTGAGGAAATGAATGGGTGGAAGGAAAGCATCATTCCTATTCACTTCATATTCCCATATAGAATACAAACAACCATGAATTAATCTCTATAAATTATGTTATTGTTATGTGCATAGAGAGGTTAGAGAGTGGAAGAATAAGACAGAGCAGACAAAGAAGTTGTGAAGATCCACAGCTAATATAAAGCAGATTTGAAGACTGGAAGGACAACAATGAAGAAGGAGAAAAACTGAGTTGATATCTAGGTAAATATGCATATGATTTTATGGTAGTGTGAGGAAATTGGTGCTTCCATATCAAGTTGTAGCTTGATAGATGTCCAATTGTAGCTGGTTGAGGTAGGAGCCTCCTGTGGTTTGTAGCCTACAGAAAATAGATGGGATTTGGAGCTTTATTGTAAGTATTAGCTTACAGAATTTTAGGTAGTAGCCTCTTGTAGGTTGGAGCTACATAAAATCAGTGGTGAGATGGAGTTGGAGCTTGTCTTTGCATCACAACAATAATAAGATGTGGTTTTCTCCCTTATGGGTTTCCACTTATATTTGTTGTCTATGTTATCACTCATAATTTTGTGAAACATTACTTGACATGGTCATACAGTTTATTTATTAAAAGGATAAGGTCTCCTTAAGCCATTCAACTTGGTATATGAAAACTTCATTTTTTTTACATATTTAACCTATCCTAAGGTTCAAGGCCACCTCCATTTAGGTCATGTCATGTCCCATCAGTCATCATATATTGTTAGCTTTCATTCCCCAATAATTTAAATCAAAAAGATCCATTAGCTAGTTTTAAAACTTTTCATAGCGAATTCAGTGTAAAATAGGCAGAAAACGCTACGAAAACACCTGATAATTTCGTAGCGAATATGAAACATTTCTCTATTTTTTGACTTTGAGCAGTCGACTTCAAGGGAGGTTTCTAGAAAAACAGAGAATTATTTTAAGAAACTGAGAGAGGTTATTTTCAAGAACATACAAAATAAAAATAACCTCTTTCACCTTTCTCAAAGGTGCTACAAATTTGGAGATACAGGGACGTCGTTTGTCCCAAAAACAAGAATTTTCCTATTTTATAGATGTTTGTCAAATGCAGATTCTGGATAGTTGAAGATGGTGCTTAAAAAACTAAGAGAGGTTTTTCTTCAAAAAAAAATTATCTACAAAAACCTCCTCCAGTTTTGAAAAATATATTTGTACTTTGGAAATATGAGTTCATTTATAAACTTCAAATTTTGCCTTTTTTTAGGAGTTTTCATAGCGTGCTTCAGGCTGGAAGCCAGAAAAACGCTACGAAAATTACTGTAGTTGATTTTTTGCATTTAAACTTAGTTTTGGCATGTTTTAAGGATGTAGATCGATTTTTTCAAGGTGGCATGACATGATGAAGGTGTTGGAACAACAAAGTAGTCATGAAGATTGATGGAAAAGCCATTTTTCCCATGCTACTAAAACACGCTACGAAAATTTATGTACATGATTGTTTTAGAAGTAAAATTAAAGTTCAATTTCAGACCAAATGAAAAATTATTTTTAAAATCGGAAAGAGGTTTTTCTTAAACACGGGTCCATCTACAAAAACCTCTCTGCAATATCCCAAACAAGGGATTTTCTACAACAAATTGAATACCTTAAGGTATTCCAAAGTTGGAGATGCATCAATATGACTCAAAACATATGTTAAATCATATTTATATCCATAATGTGTTCAGCAGCAAGAAATATGACTCATTATACCCACAAAATACGGGGAAAAGCAGCAATTTATGCCCTAAAAAGGCTAATTTTAGAGATGTGCATAAACATAAGGGCAAATTATGGTGGTATCTCGTAGATTAGGTCATGTGGGACTCACATACCAAATTTTAGTAGAAACAAATGACTCTAGCTATGTTAAACAGATCTCCCATCCCCGATATGGCCTAAAAATGCCCAATCCCCATGACTTGATTACTGCAGAATTTACTGAAGCACAGACAACGTGATTTTCTGAAGGTGTTGGATGCAATATGGTATGTACATCAGGAAATCAGTTCTACATTATGGCTCATACACTATATAATAGATAAACAGAATATTTACATGAAGAATCCCTCAAGATTAAGGTGTTGCAACAACAAAATGAGACTGCAAAGCCTGAAAGAGTTATTTTATTGATGCTACAACTAATATATATTACACTTCAGATCTGGAGTAGAGCTTTACACAAAAATATAGATCCAATACAGTTTTGTGTACTAGATGGGCTCCTTAATACACTCCCCTTGGGGATATAAGCAAATCATGAACAACAATGAGTAGATCTAAGATCTAAGTTGTAGTCCTGCAATAATATTCAGGAATTCTACAATAAATAGAACCAGATGCAAATCAAATCTGAAATGAACATGGATTTTATGGCCAATCCATGGATCACCACAATGCAAGGAGAGCCCCTTAACACCAGAGATCACTCCTCCAAAACGTTGCTCAAACACCCTGCAACTTCCCTCTTGCAGATAACGCAGTTAGTTAGCTTGGGCTAATTAGGAATATTACACTCTCTTAGTTTCTGCAAAGCCATTATGGTTTGGAAATTATACACTCATCTTTGAAGCCTATTTTTCAAAATTTTCACTAACCATATTTGTGAAAAAATTGTAAAAATTCGACTTGGAGGAGGTCCAACTCAGCATCCATGTGGCATAATGACACATTAGCACTCTAGTACATTCATAAAATTAGTTTGTTGTAGTTTATAAGGGTTATTAAAAAAAAATTTGAACTATTAATGAAAGAAGAGACTTTTTTGTATTCAAACTCTGCAAAACAGAAATATCCCTATGAAGTCTCCAAGTGATGGAATCATGTTTGAAATAGGTCTCTGAGGTGGGAATTCAAAGCTAGCAAGGTGGCATATCATTTTTATGAGTCCTCACTCTATAAAGGAGATAGTTTTGGAGTTATAAAAGGTTGGGATATGTTATGAAGGAACTACTCTTGTAATATACAATTGCAGCAACCTATTTCAGATGTGAGATTCTTCTATGTGTTCTTATGTAAGTTTCTTATATCAGCCTTTTACTTTATCTCCAATTTTCTGGTTTTATTATCACTTGGAATTCATTATTACATGCTCCAACTTCCATTTATACACATAGTTTGTTGTTTTGTCATGTTTTGTTGGTTTTCTTATGTATAATCACTTGGAATTCATGGTGACATGCTCCAACTTCCTGTATGCATATAGCTTGTTGTTCTAAATTTTATGTGTGGTTTTATAAGAACATAATTGCCTCAGCTTCCATGAGATAGATTTTCTTATGATTTAGTTTTCATATTGAATCCATAAGACCAATGGTAGTAAACCTTATATATCTTTCACCTACACAAAAACACATTCAATCCAATTCAGAGTTAGCCATCTGCTTTAAAATTGTTCATTGAATATACTTTATAATTTTGAGAGAGCCCTCTCACACTGGAAATACTAATATCCAGTTATAAGTAGTTTGAAATAGTTACTCCAAGTTTACCATTGAAACAGCCCAACAGGACTCAATTCGGTGATAACATTTTGGAATCGTTGCCAGGGACCGAAGGTGTAAAATTTTCCCTGGGAAGAACGAAAAAGTTTCAGTTCTAAGGTCAGAGAGTAGCAGATACTTAGACCAATATTGGCTATATTTCTGCTCTGGCGACTCCACACATCAAATAATAAATTGGAAGGTGACTCCAATGCTTGAGGATCAGTAGCTTGATGAAGTTCCAAGATGAGTTCCATTACAAGAATAAATGCCAGGTATGCCCCTATGAATCGGTCTCACATCCCTAGTTTTCCAAATCCTATTCCAAAGGTCAAATGGTTAACTAATCTTCCCATGTTTAAAGATGAAAATTAAGACAATGTTGCTCTTCATTTGGTTAGATTCCAAATGCATGTATGCATACTTAAGGTTCAGTTCTCTGAGGATTGTCTCATGAAGATGTTTATGGTCACTTTGGAGGGAAAAGCATGGTCTTGGTACGAAAGCCTTCCAAATGGTTCCTTATATTCTCTTTTTTATTTCCATGTTTCATTTTATGAGATGTATAAATAATTTCATTCTTCCTTATTTCTGGTCAAAGACTGCTATAAACATTGTGTGAGTTTTATTGAATAGTTGGAGAATTGTTATGAAGATGATGAGTTCATGGATGAGGAAATTTTAGAGGCCCTTCATGAAAATCCCTTTCATCCCCAAGAAGAAAGGATAACCTCTCTCTTGGATGAAAATGAAACGCAATAGAAGTTTACTTATGACAATCATATTACATTCTCTATGTTTGATGAAAAGTTGCAGCAGACTTGTCAGTCTTTTGATCATCAGGAATATGAGAATCATTTCAAACAACAAGAGGAAATACTGGAAGATAATTGCTATAATCCTCAAGTAAAGGAAGAATTTTATCCTTCATGTCATTCCTTCCATTAGCCTACATCAAATGAAGAAAAATTTGAAAAGAAAATTTTAGACAATCAGATGGGTGTACTTGTTGAATCATATCAAGAGTTACCTTTAGAAATTTCTATGGTACATGTTGAGGCAGTTCCTTTTGAATGTGTCCAAGAGTACTCCAAGTATTTCTTCCTCTCAAATGAAAATAATGATCAACAATTTTTTTCTTGTTTATTTGAGAAAGGTCACAAGGGTTATATTGAAGAATCTGAATAAGGAACACCATCAAAGGATCATATTTAATCACACTTTCTTGTTGATCAACAAGAATTGTTCTTGCATGCTCTCAAAGATCCTTTCGTAGCTCTGCTGGAATCTCCTACAGGAATGAATTTCAATATGATTTTCAGTTATGTATATAAATTCAGATGGTGGAACAAGTTGTCATCTCTCATGAATGGTTTTATGATCAGATAAGTGGAATGTCCATTCTAATCCAGTACTCAACTTCTTGATTGGCTTCATTGGAAGTGTGAGATCACTTGATTCAGTTTTTATGCTGAGAAAGTAGAGTAGGATCATTTTTACATAAATAATCTTGAATATCAAGCATTTTCTCAGTTTTAGTTTTAAATTCAACATGTGTACTTTCAGTTCTTTAGCAGGTACTGGTTTTTTTTTTTCAGTGTCAAGGTTACAGGTCAGAACAGGTTGAAACTTTTCATTTTGAAGATGGGATAAGCCCAATGGAGGTGGCATTGATATTCATCTTATCAAATCCATTGGAAAATTTCAGAGTTTTTATTTCCAAAAAGATGGATGTCATTGGAACTACAAGTTCTTTGGTGTACCACAGGGGCACACCATCCCAAGTGGAGCCACTGTTATCACTCATAATTTTTTGAAACATTACTTGACATGGTCATACAGTTTATTTATCAAAATCATATGGTCTCCTTAAGCCTTTCAAGTTGGTATAGGAAAATTTCATCCTTTTTACATATTTAACCTATCCTAAGGTTCAAGGCCACATCCATTTAGGTCATGTCATGTCCCATCAATCATCATATGTTTTTAGTTTTCATTTCCCAAGAATTTAAATTCCAAAATATCCACTAGAAATTTTTACAACTTTTCATAGTGAATTTAGTGTAAAATAGGCAGAAAACGCTACGAAAACACCTGATAATTTTGTAGCAAATATGAAGCATTTCTCTGTTTTTTTACTTTGAGAAGTCAACTTCAAGGGAGGTTTCTAGGAAACCAGAGAATTATTTTAACAAATTGAGAGAGGTTTGTTTCAATAACATATAAAATAACAATAAACTCTTTAACTTTTCTCAAAGGTGCTACAAACTGGTAGATACAGGGATGTCTTTCGGCCCTATTTTCAAAAAACAGAATTTTCTTATTTTATACATGTTTGGCAAATGCCGATTTGGGACAGTTGGAGATGTTATTTAAAAAAAAAAAGAGGTTTTTCTTAAAAACATTTTTATATCCAAAAACCTCCTCCAGCTTTGAAAAAAATATTTGTAATTCGTAAAAATGAGTTCATTTCTAAACTGAAAATTCTGCCTTTTTTAGGAGTTTTCGTAGCGTGCTTCAGGCTTGAAGCCAAAAAACGCTACAAAAATTCCTGTAGGTGCTTTTTTGCATTTAAACTTAGTTTTGGCATGTTTTAAGGAGGTAGATCGATGGTTGTAAGGTGTCATGACATGATGAAGGTGTTGGAACAGCAAATAAGCCAAGACAATTGATGGAAAATCCATTTTTCCCACGCTACTAAAACACACTGCGAAATTTTTTGTACATGACTGTTTTAGAAGTCAACTTCAAGTTCGATTTCAGAATAAATGAAAAATTATTTTAGAAATATGAAAGAGATTTTTCTTCAGCACGTGTGCATCTACAAAAACCTCTCTCAGTTTCTACAAAGCCATCAGGGTTTGGAAATTATACACTCATCTTTGAAGCCTATTTTTCAAAATTTTCACTAACCAGATTTGTGAAAAATTGTAAAAATTCGACTTGGAGGAGGTCTAGCTTAGCATCCATGTGGCATAATGACACATCATCACTCTAGTACACTCATAAAATTAGTTGGTTGCAGTTGATAAGGGTTATTAAATTGATTTGTTGAACTATTAATGAAAGAAGAGTCCTTTTTGTATTCAAACTCTACAAAATAGAAATATCCCTAGGAAGTCTCCAAGTGATGGAATCATGTTTGAAATAGGTCTCTGAGGTGGGAACTTGAAGCTAGCAAGGTGGCATATCATTTTTATGAGTCCTCACTCTATAATGGAGATATTTTTAGAGTTAGAAAAGGTTGGGAGATGTTATGAAGGCACTACTCTTGTAATCTTTGTCTATCAGTAATATACAATTGTAGCAGCCTATTTCAGACCTGAGATTCTTCTATGTGTTCTTATGTATTTTTATTATATCAGAATTTTACTTTCTCTCCATTTTTCTAGTTGTATGATCACTTGGAATTCATGATTACATGCTCCAACTTCCATTTATACACCTAGTATATTGTTTTGTCATGTTTTATTAGTTTTCTTATGTATAATCACTTGGAATTTATGGTGGCATGCTCCAACTTTCTGTATGCATATAGCTTGTTGTTCTATACTTCATGTGTGGTTTTATAAGAACACAATTGCCTTAGCTTCCATGAGATAGATTTCCTTATGATTTAGTTTTCATATTGACTCCATAAGCCCAATGGTAGTAAAACTTATAAATATTTCACCTACAAAAAAACACATTCAATCCAATTCAGAGTTAGCCATCTACTTTCAAATTGTTCATTGAATATCCTTTATCCTTTTGAGAGATCTCTCTCAGTCTGGAAAGGCTAATTTCTAGTTACAATTAGTTTGAAATAGTTACTCCAAGTTGACCATTGAAGCAGCCCAACAGGACTTAATTTGGTGATAACAGTCTATATGCATGATGATTCTGTGTTGAAGTTCTGTATTTAATCTGCTTAATACTTTCTTCTCACATATTAAGATTGATGTTTCATTATACATTAAGTTGATCATGAAATGAAGGTGTAAATAAGTTTAAAAGAAATTTTTAAAAGTCCATAAATGTATTAAACTGATTCCCCCCCCCCCCTCTCAGTTTAACTAAGGGTTCAACAATTGGTATCAAATCTAGTTCCTTCTATATCATTTTAACAATTGGAAGGATATCCTAGGTCCCCAAGATGGCTAGCCTAAAAGGATGCTCAAAAAATAAATCCCCTTTGTTTATTGGCACAAACTATGCCTTCTGGAAAAAAAAATTAGGACGTACATAATGTCTCTGGGAATAGAAGTTTGGGCTACTGTGGAAATAGGATATGCTCCAAAGGATACTGACATAGAGAAAGAAGCCAAACAAGATTTCATAGCTAATGCAAAAGAAATGAATGCACTCTTAATTTATCAAAGTAATGCACATTAAGACAGCCAAAGAAATATGGGATACATTAGAAAATATCTATGAGGGAGATAAAAAGGTGACGATGGCCAAACTGCAAGCCTATAAAGCTCAATTTGAAAATGTAAAAATGAATGAAGATGAAGATATAGCCAGTTTCTTATTAAAGGTTGATGAAATTGTGAATAATATGAAAGATCTAGGAGAAACCATTAAGGAATGTGTAATTGTACAAAAGATATTGATATCTTTACCATCCAGGTTTAACCCTAAGGTTTCTTCCATAGAAGAAACAACAAATTGGGAAACATTGACCATGAACCAATTGCTTGGAAACTTGACAGCCTATGAGATGAGAATTCCAAAAGGGAAGTAAAATGTGAGGGAGGCAGCCTTTAAAGCTGATATGTGCAAAGAAGATAAGGAAGGTACATGCTCCTGCTCTGATGAAGAAGAGGCCAAATTTGTCAAAAGATTGGAGAAAGGCACAGGTAAGTATAAATGTAAACTTCCATTTAATTTCTTTAACTATGGAAGAGTGAGGCACTATGCATCTAAATGTCCTCACAAGAAAATGGAGAATCATTCAAGAGGAAAAGAGAAAACAAATTTCAGCAATAGGCCGAAAGGGAACAGATTTAATCAAAGATAATTCTATGTTCAACAAGACAGTAGTGCATCTGAGAGCTCAGATGAATCCCCCAATGAAGAAGGAACATCAGAATTCATTTTGATGGCCAAGGAAGAGCTTGAGGAAGATCTCATGGAATTTGAAGATGAAGGTGAGGTAGATCTTGAGGGGGAGCTAATTAGTGCCCTGGAGGAAATAAGTAGACTTAAACTTAAGAGTAAGAAATAGAAAGAGATTCTTCTAAAATATGAAAATACTAAACCAGACTCAAAATATCTTATCAAATTGAAGATTTAACTAGAAGAATCAAGGAAAATAGAGGATATTCTAAAAAGAGAAATAAAGGAGAAAAATCAGGAGTGATAAAATTTGGAAGAGGAAGTGGTAAGCCTGAGGAAGAAATTATAAAAGGTCCAAATTGAATTAACTATGAATATTTCTCAAATGAAAAGCTCTTGTCATTTGGAAAAAACTCTTAATTCTCAAATATCTCCTCATATAAAGGTTGGGATAGGATATGAAGGAGAAACTAGCAAATCCAATGTAGAGGATAACAATAATATCATTTTTGTAAAATTTGTAAAGGATAATGAAGTAGCAAAAAGGGAATCCACAGGATTATAAACCAGTAAGACCATGATATATAACAAAACAATCAGAAACAAGCAGCAACCTAAAGTGACAAAGAATGAAACAAAGAAACAGTCAACTGCAAAAGACTCATGCGCTCCTAAGGATGAATTGAACAAATTCGGAAGATGTCAAAGGAGGTTCCTTCTTCCCGTGAGAAGTATCACTTGCTTCATCTACCACAAACCTAGACATATGCGACATACTTTAAGATAAAGCAAATCCAGTCCAACCAGCAAAAGATGTAACAAACGAAAATATTACCTCAAACAACTCTCTCTATCAGAGATAGATGCCTCTTAAATGGGCATTTTTTTATTGTAAAGAGTTAGGTCATAAAGCCATGGAGTGAAAAATGTACATATGAAGTCTGGTGTATGGAAACTCAAGGGGAATTAAGAACAATGGTGGATTCACTCGTATACATAATCCATTCAGAAATACAATCAAATGGTTTTTCTGCCATAAAATTGGGCACAAGTTTCACTAATGTCCTCTCAAAGGTTGTGTTCCATCTCCTCAAGAAATTTACCAAACAAACAATTGTATTCAATGGAAAAAGAAGCTAAATAAGTGTGATATGGTTCTAATAGCTCAAGATCAGAAAAGCCAATGGTATGTGGACAGTGGGTGCTCAAAACTTTATGACTAGAGACCGAAGCAATTTTATAACCTTTGATGAAAAGAAATCTTGAAATGTAACATTCGGAAATCATCAAGCAGGGAAAATCAAGGGAAAGGGCTCAGTTAGCCTAAATAATGGAAGAGGAGGGGCTCAGGATGTACTATTTGTGGATGATCTGAAAGCCAATCTGCTAAGTGTCAATCAAATATGTGATAAAGGTTGTGAGGTCCTTTTCAGAGCCCAAGATTGTGAAGTAATGTCTATCACCATAGGAAAGACCCTAATCAAAGGTGTTCGAACAGAGAGTAATGTCTATATAGTAGAAGAAGATAATGAAGCATAGCACATCAGAAAACTTGAAAAATATTGGCTATGGCATAAAAGATTGGGACATATAAACTTTGACCACATCATCAAACTGAGCAAGAATAAAGCGGTCAGAGATTTGCCTGCAATCAAGAAGCCTCCAAATACCATATGTAACTCCTGCCAACTGGGAAAACAAACTCGCACATCATTCAAATCTAAAGACCAACTATCTACAAGTAAGCCTCTTTAGCTTGTACAAATGGACCTGTGCGGACCTTCAAGAACTAATGCACCAGGTGGAGAATCATATTTCATGTTGATAATATATGTGTTTTCCAGATTGACGTGGGTGGCATTCCTCAAATATAAATCTGAAGCATTTGAGAAATTCAAGATATTCAAGGCACTGGCAGAAAATTGAACTGGATGTAAGCTAAAATGCATCAAATCAGACAAAGGAGGTGAATTTGCTAATGATAATTTTGCAGACCTATGAAATGAATGTTAGATAAAGAAAAAATTCACAATTGCAGGTACACCTCAACATAATGGAGTGGAAGAGAGGAAAAACAGGTCAGTACAACAAATTTCCAGAGCCATGATGCAAGAAAGTAACATTTCCCAAACCTATTGTGCAGAAGTAGTACACAAATTTGTTCATATTCTTTAAAAATATCATCTATGAACAAATTGTGACAAGACTCCATATGAACTGTGGCATGGGAAACTGACATCAATCAAGCACTTTAGAGTCTTTGGCAGCAAATGTTTCATAAAGAATAATGATGAAAAATTGGGGAAGTATGATGCAAGAGCTGATGAAGGAATATTTTTGGGATATGCATCCAAGAGTAAGGGACACAAGTGCTACAACAAAATACTGCATAAAATTGTGGAAAGCATGGATGTGAGATTAAACGAAGATCTGCCAAATAGAACCAGAAGCACAAGCTGCGCCAATCCTCCAGATGTTCATGAAGATGATACTCAAGAAAATGAGGAACAGAGTAAGACAACAAAAGACTCCAAATTAAACTCAAAAGGACCCTCAAGACACACTCAGAATAACCATACAGAATATCAAATCATTGGAGAGAAGAGTGCATGAGTCCAAAATAGAAGACAACTAGTTGAATAGACTGAGAAAGTGTACCTAGCCATGTTGTCACAGATAGAACAAAATAATTTTGATGAAGCCAACAAATACAAAAATTGCGTAAATGCTATGAACGAAGAACTAGACCAAATTGAGAAGAACAAGACCTGGGAATTAATGCCAAGACCCACTGGGAAAAATGTCATTGGCACAGTGAATATTCAAGAATAAGATGAATAAACAAGGTCAGGTAATCAAAAATAAAGCTAGACTTGTATGCAAGGGATACTCTCAAATCGAAGGTCTTGATTATGATGAAACTTTTGCCCCTGTAGCAAGAATGGAAGAAATCAGAATGTTTTTCGCTTTGCTTGCTATCACGATTTCAAGGTATGTCAAATGGATGTGAAGTCTGCCTTCTTGAATGGAGATCTAGAGGAAGAAGTCTACATGAAACAACCTGAAGGATTTTCTTTAACAGATAAACACGACTATGTGTGCATATTAAAGAAAGCCTTATATGGTCTCAAAAAAGCTCCACATGCATGGTATTAAATGTTGGAAAAATACTTACAAAAACAAGGTTTCAAGAAAGGAGGAGTAGACAACAATCTATACATAAAGGCTGATGAAATTGAACTCTTAATTGTTGTAGTATATGTAGATGTCATCATGTTTGGTAGAAACAAATATGAGTTAGAAAAAGGATTTGTAGAAGAGATGAAGTCGGAATTTGAGATGTCTATGATTTGGGAGCTTACCTTCTACTTAGAACTTCAAATTCTACAAAATAACAGAGGAATATTCATTTCACAAGAAAAATAATTAAGAGACATGTTGAAAAGGTTCCAAATGGAAGATTGCAAACCTGTGTCAACTCCCATGATCACTAGATGCAAGCTATTTTATGATGATGGATCCGCAAATGTAGATCAAAGACTTTACAGATCTATGATATGAAGTTTGCTATACCTAACTGCCTCTAGACTAGACATTATGTTGGCAGTAGGACTTGTGGCAAAATATCAAGCAGCACCAAAACAAAATCACTTGCTAACAATCAAGAGGATATTTAGATATCTGCAAGGAACTGCACATTATGGCCTATGGTATCCGAAAGGCAAAGACTTCACATTGACAACATATGTAGATGCAGATTGGACCAGCTGTGTGGATGACAAGAAAATCATAAGTGGAGGTGAATTTTATTTGGGAGAAAGTCTGGTGGCATGGTTAAGCAAGAAGCAAACATATGTCTCTCTATCTACAGTAGAAGAAGAATACATAGGAGCAGTAGCTTGTTGCACACAATTAATGTGGATGAAACAAACTCTCCAAGACATGAAGGTAAGCATCAATGAACCCATTTCTATCAAATGTGACAATACAAGTGCAATAAGTATATAAAAAATCCAATACTTCATTCGAAAACCAAGCACATCCCAATAAAGTACCACTTCCTCAGAGAAAAAGTAGCAGAGAAAATAGTAAATATGGAGTATGTACCAACAAAGGAACAAACAATAGACAAATTCACAATACCACTTGCCCGAGAACCATTAGAATATATAAGAGACAAACTAGGGGTGGTGTATGCAGATGATACTCTCTGATACGATCAGAAAAAAAAAAAAAAAAAAAAAAATAAATAAATAAATATAAAATATAAAATATAAAAATAAAAATTAAATAAATAAATAAAAATGATGATAAACCAGCAAAGACTACCATATAAGGAACATAAATAGTGCAGAAGATAAGTCAATATCAGATAAGAAGCATCATTCTAGGCAGAGAGCAGCCCATAAAAGTTGTCACATAAAAGCTAGAGCTATGGAGAAGTGGTATGGTACAATTCCTCAAGATCAAATTATCATGACAGAATTATATCAAAATTTCAGCACATATCACCTCTATCAAGCAGTAAGGTGTTGGGTATGTGTTATATTCTTTCCATGACTAGCCCCACGCGTTGTACGTTGTGCCGGGCGCAGCAGGGGAGTCACGAGGGGTGAGGCAACCCCCACTCTTGGGGTCCGGGGTAGCGCCCCGGTGAAAATTTGTTTGGTATGCGGACCCACCCATTTTTTGTGCATGATTTTGCACATGGTTTTGGGGTACAATGGTTTTCGGCCCCTAGTATTTTGTAGATCCGGTCAAGGGAACTACGGTTATGTTCTAATCCAGGGTTAATGGATTGGGGTTTATGTATGCTTCAGCATGTATATATATGTGTTGTAACACTAAAAGGAATATAATGAAAAATCAAGCTGGTCGTCCCAATTTGGGATCCAGGGGAAAATCTCTATGTTTATCTATTTTATTTTTTATGCTCTCGCTATTGTTTATTTTCTGTTATAAGATTCGTGTGTAGATAATTTCTGTTCAGGGTTAAAACCTACATTTGGTATCAGAGGTGTTTCGGCTTCAAGGGGACGCCTTTGCTGCTGAGGGTTTTTTTCTCGGGCCTGAGGTAGACCCTGTTCAGTGGGAGATCTGCGGGATCGATTCTTGCGGTGAAAGAAGATGGCGAGCGGCAGAAAGATAGAGATCGAGAAATTTAATGGTCATAATTTTGAGTTGTGGAAACTCAAGATGGAGGATCTGCTGGTGGATAAAGATCAATGGATCGTGGTAGATCCAGTTACTAAACCAACGGCAATGTTAGATGAATACTGGAAGAAACTAGATCAAAAAGCTAAGAGCACAATACGATTGTGTGTCTCAGATTCAGTATTGTTGAATGTATCTGGGGAAGCTACAGCAAAGAATTTGTGGGAAAAACTTGGGACTTTGTACCAATCAAGTCTCTAGTGAATAAGTTGTTCCTGAGGAAAAATCTGTATAACCTGAGGATGAAGGATGGAGACTCGGTGATAGAGCATCTAAACGCCTTCAATACTGTGGTAAGTCAGCTGTCATCTGTTGATATTAAAATATCAGATGAAGATAAGTGCATCAGTTTTTTGTGCTCTCTACTAGACTCGTGGGATAGTTTGGTTATTGCAATAGGTAGCAATACAACTACCTTGAATTTTGATGACATTGTCTCAGCCTTGCTGTCGGAGGAAATGAGACGGAGAAATATGGAGGGCCAGAATGGAGATGCCTTATCTGTACGTGGAAGGTCCCAAAACAGAAACAAGAATAAGGGTTCGAGTCAGAGATCTAAATCTAGAGGGAGATCTAAATCTCCTAGAAAGTTTGTAAAGGTGTGCTGGAAATGCGGAAAGGAGGGGCACTACAAAAAGGACTGCAAATCTAAAGCTCCTGAGAAAGGAAAGGGATCTGATAATGCTCCTTCTGCAAAGGCAAAAACCACCTCGGATGAAGGTGGGGATGTTTATTTTGCTTCTTCTTCAAATACACATGTAGATCATGAGTCATGGTTGATTGACTCAGGTGCATCCTTTCACTTCACTCCCCATAGGGAGTGGTTCTGCGAGTATGAGAAATATGATGGAGATGTCTTCATAGGGGATGATAGGAAGGCCAAAATCGTCGAACTTGGAAAGGTCAAGCTGAAGCTGCAAGGTGGAAGGATTAGAACACTTCTTGGTGTTCTACATATTCCTGTATTGGCTAGAAATATGATTTCTGTAAGCAAGATGGATGATGCAGGTGTAAAAACAGTGTTCGAGAAAGATGCCTGCAAGATGGTTTGGGGAGCACTGGTATTAATGCGGGGAGCTCATACTGGAACTCTGTACAAGCTACAAGGTAGCACTGTTATTGATGGGTGTAACAGTTATATGGTTCCTGAAAGTGGAGTGGAAAGCCTAGCTGTCTCCGGAGAAAAGACCATGTTATGGCATCAAAGGCTTGGACATATTGGAGAGAAGGGCCTTTGGATATTGCATAGAAATGGTATGGTAGAAGGTATGTCTAATTGCTCTCTGGATTTCGATTTCTGTGAACATTTTGTATATGGGAAGCAGAATTGGGTGAGTTTTCCTTCTGGTGCTAAGAGGGCGAACAAGATATTAGAACTTGTACACAGTGATGTGTTTGGACCTGTGTCAGTTCCATCACTGGGAAAGTCTGTGTACTATGTTTCATTCATAGATGACTTCTCAAGGAATACATGGATATATTTCTTGAGGAAGAAATTTGAAGCTTTTGACAGATTTAAAGAATTTAAGGCTCTGGTGGAAAACCAGACAGAGAAGAAGATAAAGGCACTGAGGACAGATAATGGTGGGGAGTTCTGCAAGAAGGAATTTGAAGAGTTCTGTAAGAAGTGTGGCATAGCACGGCAGAAGACTACTCCATACACACCTCAGCAAAATGGAGTTGCAGAAAGAATGAACAGAACGCTGATGGAAAAGGCAAGAAGCATGCTCAGTGGTATAGGGTTAGGACAAGAATTCTGGGCAGAGGCAGTGGAGATTGCATGTTACTTAGTTAATAGATCACCTTCATCAGCGTTGGAGGATAAGACTCCACATGAGGTATGGACTGGTAAGAAACCCTCTCTTTCACATCTAAGGGTATTTGGATGTGATGCATATGTACATGTTCCAATGGAGAAAAGGACCAAGTTGGATAGTAAATCTGAAAGGTGCATCTTTATTGGGTATAAGGATGGTTTAAAGGGTTACAAGCTTTGGAACCCAGAAACAAGGAAGGTTGTGTACAGCTGAGATGTGGTGTTTAGAGAGGTGAAAGATGTTGTTACACATGAATTCCTACCAAAGGAACCTGAGAAGATAGAGTTTGAGCTAAAGGAGGATGAATCAGACTCTACAGCAGAAGAAGATTCAGAAGAGGAAGAGCCACAAACTCCAGCTTTGAGAAGATCAGTTCAGGAAAGAAGGCAACCAAAAAGGTATATTCCATCTACTTTTTATTCAGGTTTTGCCTTAACTATAACTGATGATGATCCCAGAACTGTCAGGGAGGCAGTAGATTCAGAGGATGGAAAACTCTGGAAGGAGGCCATGGTTGATGAGATGGCATACTTGCACAAAAATGAGGCATGGGATCTAGTGGAGTTGTCGGCTGGAAGGAAGCCCATCGGGAGAAAATGGGTGTTTAAGAAGAATATGAATGTAGAAGGCAAGGTGGAGAAATACAAAGCTCGGTTGGTAGCAAAAGGTTATTCCCAGGTGCTGGGAATTGATTTTGGTCATATTTTTTCTCTTGTTGCCAAGGTTACTTCTATTAGATTACTTTTATCTGTTGCTGCTACATTTGATTTTGAGATAGAACAGATGGATGTGAAGACAACATTTCTTCATGGGGATCTAGAAGAGGAGATCTACACGAAGCAACCTGAAGGCTTTATGGTGAAGGGTAAGAAAGAACTGGTATGCAGGTTGAAGAAGTCTCTTTATGGGTTAAAACAGTCACCAAGGATGTGGTATCAGAAATTTGATACCTATATACGGGGACTTGGCTTCACCAGAAGCAAGGAGGATCATTTTGTTTATTTTAAATTAATTGGTGACCGTGTTATTTATTTGATCTTGTATGTGGGTGATATGTTGTTGATTGGAAATGATAAAGAAATTATCCAATATTTGAAGACCCAACTATTCTCCAAATTCGACATGAAGGATCTTGGTGCTACAAACTATATTTTGGGCATGGAAATTAAAAGAGATCGGGCAAAGAGGACGCTCTGGTTAAACCAGAGGAAGTATGTCGAGACTATATTGCAGAGGTTCAATATGCAGGATAGTAAACCGGTAAAAGATCCTATTCCTGTAAGTGTAAAGCTGTGACTGCTGAACAGTGTCCCAAGACACAATAAGAAGAGGAGGATATGTCCCGTGTTCCATATGCAAGTGCAGTGGGTAGCCTGATGTATGCAATGGTCTGTACTAGACCAGACATTGCACATGCAGTGGGAGTATTGAGCAGGTTTATGTCAAACCCAGGGAAGGAGCATTGGACAACAGTGAAGTGGGTTTTTAGATATTTACGTGGCACTAGTGATTATGGCTTGTGCTACCAGGGAAGACCAGGATTGGAAAGAATTTTGGACATTATTGGTTTTGTTGATGCAGACTGGGCTGGAGATCTAGACCAAAGAATATCTACAAGTGGGTATGTGTTTAGCCTATTTGGAGGCGCAGTCATTTGGATGAGTAAAATGCAGTCTGTAGTGGCTCTTTCAACTACAGAGGCAGAATACATAACAGCCACTCATGCAAGCAAGGAAGCAGTTTGGTTGAAGATATTGTGTTCAAGTATGGGGTTGGTATAGCAAGCTATAAGGATAGACTGTGATAGCCAAAGTGCAATTTTCTTGGCTAAGAACCCTGCTTACCATTCAAAGAAAAAGCACATTGATGTTCAATATCACTTTGTTAGAGATATGGTTGAGGCTAAAAGGGTGTTGCTGGTAAAGGTGGACACTTTGAAGAATGTTGCAGATGCATTGATGAAGTCTGTGAGCACTCAGAAGTTCTCTTGGTGTAGAGAAACAATGGGTGTTGAAGAATTGGCCCAATGACTAAGCTCTCTTGTGGCCCCATGTGGAAAGAAAACAAGAAGTGGGAGAATGTTGGGTATGTGTTATATTCTTTCCACGACTAGCCCCACGCACTGTACGTTGTGCCGGGCGCAGCAGGGGGGTCATGAGGGGCGAGGCAGCCCCCAATCTTGGGGTCCGGGGCAGCGCCCCGACGAAAATTTTTTTGGTGTGCGGACCCACCCATGTTTTGTGCATGATTTTGCACATGGTTTTGGGGTACGATGGTTTTCGGCCCCTGGTATTTTATAGATCCGATCAAGGGAACTACGGTTATGTTCTAATCCAAGGTTAATGGATTGGGGTTTATGTATGCTTCGGCATGTATATATATGTGTTGTAACACTAAAAGGAATATAATGAAAAATCAAGCTGGTCGTCCCAATTTGGAATCCAGGGGAAAATCTCTGTGTTTATCTGTTTTATGTTTTATGCTCTCGCTATTGTTTATTTTCTGTTATAAGATTCATGTGTAGATAATTTCTGTTCAGGGTTAAAACCTACATAAGGGACACAAGTAAAAAACATTCTATGGTGACAAGCCTTCCATGCAATCTCAATAATTTTCAAAAGTGTTCTCCCAAAAACTCTGGTACACTAGTCTGGAGCAGCAAGGTATAAAGTCAAAAGAAGAAGGCCTAAGCACAACTCAGAGAGAAATAGTGCAAAGATAGGTACTACAGTGGGAAATGTGCAACCCTTTGCCATTGATGTCAAATGGGGAGGAAAAGCAAGAAGAAAAGAAAACAGAGGAAGAAAGACACTTCTCATAATGAAAGTGGGAGGAAGTCCCGGAGGAAGTATTGGAGTATTGATGGATGTGTTGCCATCAATGCCAAAAAGGGAGATTGTTGTAAATATTTTCATTGATGGCAAAGGAGCACAAAGGAGCAGCACCAAAACCAACAATAAGACAAACAAGCAGAGGTAGCAAAGGCAGCAAATGAAGGCTCAAGATGGTGTAATGGCTATATGAATAAATTGAAGAACAAGCTCAGGAGAGATTCGCAGAAGCAGCAAAGAAGCAGAGGCAGTAGAGGCAGCAAATGTAGCAGAGAACCAGCAAAGGCAGCAAAGGCAGCAGAGAAGAAGCAAAGGCGTGCATCAAGCTTAAGAATCCCAAGTTGGAGTGAATAATGAATAGAAGAACAAGCTCAGGGGAGATTAGCGCATTTAGAAATTGTATAAAGCTCAGAAAGGATAGGGGAGATGCAAAGGAGCGGTGACAGCTGAAAGAAGGAAAATCGACTAAGGCAGAGAACTCTTAGAAGAATTCCAAGGGAGGGGATCGGACGACAAAGATCGAATCATAGAATCAAAGAATTAAGAATTAAAGGCAGAGATCAGAGCAGGCAGAAGAGATGAAGAAGAGCTGCATGAAGGATGAGCAGATGGTCAAGATCAGATAGCAGAAGTGAAGGCGAGAGATGAACGGCAGAGATCAAATGGCACCAGGAGAGATTTCACAAATCGCAACTTTTAAGAGTTTAGTGTTAAGGTGTCACATGGTAAGTTAAGTTGGTTGCGATGGGAAGTGAAGGAGTCACGTGTCAGCATTGCGCATGAGTGCACATCATAAATCTTAGAGGATACCGATAAGAGTTTGCATGGTATGGTAAATTGTATGTGATGCGATGAGGGAAGAGCCATGTGTCAGCAATGCACACGATCACACTTCGCAAATCTTAGAGGATATCGTTAAGAGTTCTCATGGTATGGTAAATTGTATGCGATGCGATGGGGGAAGAGCCACGTGTTAGCTCTGCGCACTAGCGCACATCGCAGATTATATGAGTTCGCGATATCCATGAGAGTTAAATTTACGGGCAATCACAATTAAATGTATTGTGATTGGTGGAAAGTGTTGTGGGACCCTCCAGTAAAGAAGTTTCACTGGTATGTAATAACTTTGGGTTTTATGTTTAATCGGGCTTAAAGTAACAGTTTTTTATTCCACTGCGTATTATGATATTTGTGCAAAACGTTAAAAGGTGTGGGCAAGCAATGTGCAACATATTGTTATAGGTCAAGTAGTCTGGGACCAGATAACCCCTATTCTGTGTATGTTAATATGCGTTGTTTGATCGCTAATGTCATGGAAAATTTTAGGGGCAAATATTCGCAGGTGGGCTAATTTTCCATGGTTTTTCCAAAAAAAAGATTCGCCAATTTCCATTTTTTTATATAAATGATTCGTCCAAATTTGACAATATAAAAGTATTTTACCTTAAAAATCGCCAACGTTATATAGATAATATATATAATATCATTATAAATTTGAATAATTTTACAAATACATCAATAAACATTTTATAGTTTGCATATTAGGGACTAGTGAGATTCGCCAATTTTTTAAACTTCAAAATAATTTTCCATCCTTAAAATTTTCCCTGGCTAACGTATGTATGTGGAATAAACGTCGATATTGGACTCCACTGCGTTAAAAGGGATTTATGTGGGCCATAACCCACAGGTAACAGTTTTATGCAGTTGCGGCTGTGTAATAAAGGGAAAAATCTAAACACAACAAGTAAAGGCTCGGGCAAGTAAAAGTACCTGACCTTGTGCAGAACAGTGCAGTAGCATGGGTTGAGTCGGGAAAAAGGGGAAGTTATGCTGCACAGTTGAAACATAACTATATAAACATAAAATACAAAGGAACAACAAGCAGAAGAGGACAAATGTACAGGAAAGCTAAGAAGTTGAAAGGGATGAATTGGAATATTTTGATTGTAACTATAAATGTATTAATTATTTTATATTGTTTGTGATTTAAAGGCAAGTCTCTGTAGTCAAAGAAAAACTCCAATTTAATACTGAAATGAGTGTATTTAGTGTTGTAACATCCCGAATATGTTGAGTGAGGAAATGAATGGGTGGGAAGGCAAGAATCATTCCTGTTCACTTCATATTCCCACATAGAATACAAACATCCATGAAGTAATCCCTATAAATGATGTTATTTTTATATGCATAGAGGTTAGAGAGTGGAAGAATAAAAAAGAGCGGATAGAGAAGTTGTGAAGATCCAGAGCTGATATAAAGCAGATTTGAAGACTGGAAGAACAACATTGAAGAAGGATAAAAACTGAGTTCATATCCAGGTAAATCAACATATGATTTTATGGTATTGTGATGAAGTTGGTGCTTCCATATCAAGTTGTAGCTTGATATATGTCCATTTGTAGTTGGTTGAGGTAGGAGCTATTAGGGTCCCGTGAATTTGCTGATTGGCAAGCCAAATGACAGTGTAACATTAAACTAATCTTTGGAGCCCAAGGACCTAGCCTTCCTGGACTCAGAGAGGGCTCTCTCTATTTGTGTAAGGGATATCTGTGTGTTTGCTTATTATGTTCTGATTTTAGGCTAGTTATGAAGTAGGTTTTTGGTTTTGGTTTTTAGGTTGTGAGGGATGAATTGATCAAAGACATAAGATAGGTAAAAAGATGTCAGATCAACTGGGCCATGGGATCAAAAAGGTCAAGAGAGCTTTCAAATGGTGATACAAGGTTGTTGAAGGGTCGATTTGATTCAAGTTAAAATGGATCTTTGGGAAAAATGGAGTGAGATGGACATTAAACTTGTGAAGAACAAAGGATTTCAAACATAACTAATTTAATAGCTGACATAAACATGGTAGGGAAAACCATTAATCATGAGAAATGTAACTGTAAACTGATCAATGCATAGAAATAAACATTCAAGCCATGCATAGAGATATATGACTCTCTAACTTTAGGAAATGGCTATCAGACTTTGGGGAAATACATTTAAGACAGACAAACGACTCAAATCAATATGTAGGAACGCCTAAACATAGTACTTCAAGCTATTAGGCACTTTGAAAACAAGATTGCATAGTTTTAGGCAAAGGGCAAGATCAATGCAAGACCTCCTTGGTTCAACAAATGAAAATCTAATAAATCAAAAAGAAGTTTCATAGGTGGAGCTATGGCTAGCCATGAGTAAGCAGGTCATACCATAAATCATACTCAGCATGCATAAAACCATAAATGAAACAAGCAAACAATGTTCTTGAGTTATTAAAGAGAAATCAAGGATTCTTTAATGTGACTAAGAATGAAGAAAACATGGAAGCTATAAAGAAACAGAAAATTTGAGGGCCTCCAAGGGCATGTCTCAAATCTATTCTCTATTGTCTTATAGCAAGCAAGAACATGGAATTATGAATGAAAACTAGGAAACAAAACAGATAGAGAGACATTATACCATTCTACCAAGTCATGGAATCCAACAACAATCCTCTTTCATCATCCAAGAACATCCAAGAAACTATTCAAAAGCATGAGACAAGTATTTCTTCCAAAGCTTATATGACAATATATTGCTTCTATTCATCAAGTTCAGCCTTGTTTACAATGAAAGCCTTTGGAATATATAGGCCAAAGTGAGGAAAACCTCTTAGTTCAACTTGCAATCTCATTGGCCTATCCAAAATATTTGATTTTGTCCTTGAGGCTTTGCAAAGCCCAAGGCACAAAATATCTAATGAAATATCTCAAAAATGCTAAAAAAGGGAAATATATTGACTTTTCATAACTTATCATGTACAAAAATAGCTAAACGCACATGAAGAAAAGTCACTTTTGAAAGGTTCATTTTTTACAAAAATACTCAAAAAATACATCAGCAAAAGGTCCCCTGACTTTCCAGCAACGTTTGGAGGCCTTCCCAATGTCTAAACGAGGTCCGTGATGTCTCGTTGGAAAGCTCTAAGTGTCTAATTTCTGAAAATGTTTATGTTTCTCCAAAATTACCACTGGAAGTCCTCCAAAAATATACCTCTGTGTAAAAAACCAAAAAAAATAGGCCTTGCTGATAAACGGGGCAGTGTAGAAAAAGCGAGTGTTTTTCGCCATTTTGGGGGAGAAAATGATCTTCAATTGCTGAAAATTGCTGATTATATGCCCCTGAAAATATGGCATCCAATTATACCATTTTCAGCCTTTGAGGATGCCCCAAACTGAAATGGCGATGCCCATGAGTTTTAGCCAAAAACCCAAAAATGACAAAAAACCAAAATTTGTCGAATTTCGCCCAAAATTTGCGTGCATGACCCTCAAGGGTTCTCAGAAACATGTTGTGAACCTGAAGCCAAAATTTATAGCTTTGAGGTGTCTTTCCTCAATTTTTGTGCCGAGCACTTCCCTTTAGCCTCCTTGAGTTTTTCCTGAGCAGCCTTCAATTTCCGTCGGGCAAACTAATTGAGCTTTTTATAATGTCTGGTCATCCTCCGTTTAAGGTCCAAGTCTCTATTTGCCTTCTCCAATTTCTTCTCCAAGTGATCATTAACTCTCTCAAGTCATGCTTCCCGATTGTTCTCTATCTCTTGTTCGAACAATGTAGTGAGGGGTAGATTGGAGAAGGGCATCTTCTTCTTCCTTTTGTTTCTCAAGGGCCTTTTTGAGCCCCATGGCTCTTGGCCTCTTTCACCTGGGCTGATCTTCGCCTTCGCTCTCATCGAACTCACCCATGAGTTCTTCCAATCTCATTTGTGCTCTGGAGGACTCTTTTTTGTATTTTATTTCCCGTGTCTCATATACATCCATATGGACACTCATCTGTTTGTTTTGAACTTGCAAAAAGTGATTGAAGTTCCTAGCCCTATCAAGATCAGTCCTCAAAGCATCAATTTTGTTTTCTCTATTGATCAAGAGATTTTCTAGGATCCGGGCTTCATTGTCACTATCATCACTTTGGATTTGAATGATGTCGAATTCCCTTTCCTTTTCATGGCTTCTCTTTTCTTTTTCCTTTCCTTTGCTTTGGGTGGCTCTTTTAGTCTTCCTCCTCTTGGGCAGCTTGAAAATGTGCTTCTTGGGAAATTTTCCCTTGCTTTGGAGGGCCCTAGTCACAATTGGAGTTACAACTCTAGGCACCCTTTTCTTTGATGTCTGGGGCTTGGCCACTTTCAGAGAAGAGAGCATGGCCCCTTGCCTATGAGAGGCAGTTAGCACATGTTCCATTGGCTCTTTACCCTTGCTACTTTGCTCATCATTCTTGCCACTGTCTTGGATTTCTTCATGGATGCCTTGGTTGTCCTTTTGCATTTTCTTTTTAGGGTTGTCCTCCTCACTGTGTTGCACCTATTTATCATGTTGCCCTTCTTCTTCATGAGGTTGTTTTTCCTTTTCATGAGGCTGTTGTTCATCAAGTTGTGGCTGCCTCTGTTCATCATGCTGCTCATCATCATCCTGTTGTTCTGCCTCACTGTGATGCTGCTCATCATCGTCATGTCCTTTTTCATCATGCCCTTCTTCCCCTTGCTGCCCTGTTTCAATATGATGCTGCTCATCATCATCCCCTTCCTGCCCTGTTTCATCATGATGCTGCTCATCATCACCTTCCTCTTCGTGCTCATGCTCTTCTTCCTCATCATGCTCTTTTAATTTTTCAATGGTAAACTTGAGCTTCTTTGGAATAGGTTTTCTAGAAGAAGGCGAAGGATGGTGAGTAGAAGGTGAAGGAGATGTATTAAATGAAGGGACAGTGGCGAAATCCGTATGTGTGATGAAAGTATCCCAAGAGACCTCATTCTTCTCAAGCTGATGAAGAATGATGACTTTGACGAGGGAGTGATGGAAGAGGCAGGCTGCCTGCTGAGAAGGAGGCTTTTTCTGAACAGTGGAGGCCATTTTCTCAATACTTCTATGTAGGAATAAAGGGAGATTTAGTAATTTGGCCCTTGTGAAATGCATGAACAATCGGATATGATACGCATAGACTCGGGAGAATCTTCCCTCACAAGTGAAGTATTTCATGATGATCTTCATGAGGGGGGCGTAGCTAGTCAAAAGATATGAGAAGGGGAAAATGGATGGACATGAATCTCTATGCTCAAGCTTCAGAAAAATCTTGTATTCTTCTGAGTCCAGGTGGCTTTGTTTAAACCACTTCTCCCTGACATAAGGGATTTTGGTGGCCTTGGAAATGGACCTTGGAGAGAATTTGAAATCTAGGTCTGCCGGCCGAAAGTGCTTATCTTGAAACCTCAAGGCACAAAGATGTGTCAAAGGGGAATATATCTTCACCTCTTGCACTCTTTGACAAAAATATAAACACCCAACCTCATGGAAGTTAAACAAGACTGATGGATGGGCATTCACTTCTTCAGTGGAAACAGGCTCAAATCTCTTGTGAAGGGCACTCCTACTGTCTTGCCTAGGAGGCATCTTTTTTTGAATGTTCTTTGCAACACCAAGCTGTCTCAAATGGCCTTTGGAATTTTTTTCTCAAGAACACACCTTTGTCCTCCTTGTTAGTCACTGTTTGACCAAGGCAAACTGCTTCAAATGCTGTGTGAAATGGTTCTTTAACACCAACTTTCTTACAAATCACTATTTTGTCCCTTTTTATGCCAATCAACATATAGTTATCAAATAAAAAGCACATAGTCAAAAGATTACTGTGTTTGGGAAAGGTAATTTTAAAAAGAGGTAATGGTGGCTTTTTGTAGAACAGAGATCTCCTTGTGTTATGACAGAAGAAAAACAGCCTTGTATTTAGACAAAAACAAAAACACCCTTCCTCAAACAGTGCTTCCTCTACTGCTCACTGGTTTCTATACAACGGTAAGCCAAACACCTTCAAATTGAGTTAAAAGATTTTTCACCACACTCTGCTTTATGGGACAATGGAGGCAGCACTAGTTTGCTATTTCATAACATAGAGGAGGTATTTTATAATGATCAAACTTCCACCTTATAAAAGCTGTGTTCACCTTAGGACTATTGCCTCACTTTACAAACATTTTTTTTACCTTAGGATCACTGTTTTCCCTTCACAAGCACTATTTTCACCACTGCTAGTACACCAATGTTTTTTGAAGGCAGTTAGGGTCTTTTTAGATGGTTAAAACATCCACCCAACATTGTAAAAATGTGTAACAATCATAGCAACAAAACACTTTGAGTTTGCTCAAACATACTGCCCTCCAATCGATCTCTCTCTCTTGGCATTTATAGCAATAACACCTTTAATTTTGGACCAATATCCTCACCCTTTAAACATTGTTTTGACCTTAAGATCACTGCTTTCCTTTTACAAACATTGTTTTGACCTTAGATTTTCCAATAGGGATTAATTTTGTTTTCACCACTGCTAGGACACCTTCAGCAACTTGAAAACCCTCTACCACTATGTTTTTGCCTTACAATCAGTGTTAAGGTTTATCATTGTTTTTTAGGGCAGTTTTAGGTCTTTTGAAACTAATGAAAACACACCCCTTTTACTATACTAATCTTGGGAAATTATGGCAACAGAAACCTCGGATTTTTCTCAAACAGTTTGCTCTCCTACCACTGTTTTATTCTTGACAATCATGGTATCAAATGCCCTTTAGAAATTCGAAAGCACCAAGGAGGCAAATAAAAATACCTTGAGGATCGTTTGTGGCCTTTTCTTGATGAGTTGAGCAGCTTCAGAGATGCTTTTGAAGGTGTTTCGGTCGTTCAGCAGGCGCGGCGGGTTCAAAAGGGAGAGTGTCACGTAGTTAAAAAGGGTGTCGGGTTGGCCTTCGGGCGGTGATGACCGGCGCTACAAACGTGTCGCGCAGTAGTGTAAAGCCTGTGTAAATCTTCGTCTGAACGCGCCGTGCACTTTTCCAAGCGTGCCGCACAGTCTTAAGCCTCCAAAAACTCTGCAGTTTCTCTTAGAATCTCTCTTTTCTCTTCAGTGGATGGCTAGGAGCGATTTTTAATGTTTGTTTACACTTTTGAAACTTTACAAATGGGCTTGCAACGGTCTCTTATTCCCTTTTGAAGGTGAAAAGGCCAATTGGCTTTGAAATGCTTTATGAGGGTTTTGAAGCTTTTTTGAAAGAGGTATTGGTTGCAAAACAAAAATGAAGAATGACTGTTGAGTCCCGAATTTGCCTCTTTTCCATACACTTTTCCATATCTTTTTCACTCACCTAAACCTCCAAAATTGTCAATATCATGTGCAAAAGGGTATCTAACATGGTTTTTAATTATGTTTTTTTGTTTTCTATTTGATTTAGATTTTGTTCATACAGCTGCGGAAACTTGCCACTTTCCGCAGCTGCTGCAACTTTCCGCAGCTATTTTGTGGAAATCTATGCTACAGGTGTCTACGAAGGAAACGAGCCACATGGGCAGGCTAGGAATGACGAGGAAATGGTTCGTGTCCTATTGGTTCAAGTAAATTCGTCAAAGAAAGCCGCGGTCAAAGCCATCCACGTGGAAGTCAACTATGGAGTTCTATGTCGGCTGGACTCTGTTTCGTGGCATATAAACATCCATACGGCCGTTTCTAAGCTTGCGGAGGTTAATTTACATCTGTGCAAAGTTCTGGAGTTGAATTCAAGCACCCACCTTCCATAGATCCGTTTTCCAACATGGCCATTGTTATACAGTAATTTGTCACCGTCCCTACCATTCCCCGTCCCGCACAATGGAGGACCCATAATGTGACCTGTGAACACTGTCATGCATTGAAAACATCATCAATGCATCCCTCTGAGTATGAGCTTCATTTCCCCTTGAGACATCTCCTTGCAAAATCCATGAAAAACAGCTCTTTTTGCATTGGCGCGGGTAGACAGTTCAGTACTCGCGCCACTCAGGGAAATCCTGTAAAGAGGTCGCGCCACTTGGCGCTCTGTAATAGAGCAGCAATCGCGCCACCCATTTTAGGGACTGTTTTTTATATATGGATGGCGGAAGTTGAGTTCAAACAAACTCACAACCACTGCCTATCTTGAGTTGGGAGGTTTGGCTACGGGAGTTATATGGAAAGGAAGTAGTTTTGCCACCTTCTATGGAACCTTCCTTGTTGATAGGGCCAATCCCATAATAATAGGGATCCCAACTCCCTCCTTCCCCATCTATATAAGCTTGCTCAGATCCATGGCAAGCTAGTCTTGAAGTGTTGAAGCTTTGCATCTCCCTATTCCCAAGTGCCTTTGTGCTGTAAAGAATCCCTTCTTTCCCTTAAGGCCCATTAAGCGAGGAGATCATTGTTACGAGACTCTGGAGAGGTTTCCCTTTCCTTGGCGAGCTTTGCGAGACGTGGACAACCGGAGACCCGTACGAAGGAGGCTGCGACGTCAGAACTCGGTTGTAACTTCTATTCGTTTATCACTGTAATAGATGACTATGATTATGGTTCCACTCCTTTTGCAATCATGTTAATGCGAGTAATATCTTTTCTGACCGATATTTAGTTACGTATGCTGGTTCCTATGCATGTATCTGTTCGTCTCTTCTGTGTGCAGGTGTTCGTCCACGGAGATCGTGGAAGGATTGTGATCTGCCAGGGCTGAAGGACGGGGGCATCTTCTTCTTCGGATCTAGCGTTGGAATCCAGGTAGGCTCTTATCCCAAGTCTTTCATTTCGTAACTAGGAGCTTGCGTCATAGCATTGTTTGTTTGTTGCTAGACCCCTGCTGGGCTAGTAGGGATCGCCTCTGTCCGCAGAGGGGATTTACCTCCTCAACAAATTGGCGACTCCGCTGGGGATCGTCCGGTTTTCCTTGTTCCGTTTATGATTGGTTCGCTTTGATTATTTCTCCTTGCTTGATGAACCTTCTGGGTTGGATTCTTTCATTATTTTAGCCTCTTGGTTTGCTTAGCTTGTGTTGGTCTCTTTTCAGATTAGCTTGTTTTTTAATTTTCATTGAAGAACTCGACTGGCGCGGGTTTTTACCTGACAGTCGCGCCACTTGGCGCGTGTTGCATTTGTCTGTCTCGCGCCACTCGGCCTCTGGCGCTAGTTTCAAGGCCACGGTCGCGCCACCCCTGTGACTTTTTTGAATTTCTTCAATTTTTGGCTTTCTGAGCTTGACCAGTACTTTTCTTCTTGATTTCCTGATTGTTTGAGTGTATTGGAGTCTGGTTTGACTGGAATTCACCGCTATCCTTTGGTTGTTTGCCTCTATCTATCGGTTTCACGATTTGAGCCCTAGGGCATCTAGGGGCATAGTGAATCGAGCCCTCCTTGGGAGTTTTGGTGTCTTGATTGTCCCGTCGACTTGTTGATTGATTCTCCACGCCCTCTTAGCAGTCTTTGATTGTTTTGTTGCGTCTTTTGAGTGATTTTTCATTCTTTCATTCAAAATTCGTTTGCCCTTGCTTTGGACCCAGATCACACGGTCCATTGGGTGTTTTCGAGTCTTTCTTTGATTTGAGAGACTTTGGGTCGATTTAGAGATTTGGTTGCTTGCTTTGTTGAGTGAATGTTGCTTGCTTCACTCTCTTAGTTATCATTTCTCCAATTGTTCCTTTTGTTTTCAGTGCACATTAGCCATTAAACATTGAAAATCAAAAAAAAATATATAATCTCTTTTGTTTTTTAATTAGTGCAAATTGTCATCTTTTCCGTATTACTAGTGATTAGTGTTTGAATGAAAAGTGTGCAATTGCATTAGTTGCATTAGAGACATTCTTGTTTGTATTCCGTTCATTTCGTTTGTATAAAAGCTCTCAACTCTCATTTAACCAGTTTTCATCGAACGAAATGTTGCATCGTGGCATATAGCTTGCATTTAGGAGACACTACATACGATAAGGCCTGGAAATTGAAACTTAATTGAAGATCAACTGTAAAATTCATTCAATTAACCTAAGGCGACATTGGAACTTAACGCAACATATTTAGAAGGTCTAGGCTAGAGACGTGTTCCGGCGTCGTTAAACCTAGCAGCTGTCGTTCGCCTATTGGCTTTAGACAGCACTAGTACGGACTTGCGCTCCCCGTACCGTCGAGTATATAAAGGGAGACCCCTATAGGTTTGCAATCCTTTATCCACAGGAAGCCGAGTCTGCCGCCCTGTACCCGTGATACACCGAACACAGCATTCGGGGAGACTACCTGCACGTACGGAAAGTCCTTGGTCGATTTCTGTTTCATTATTGAAACCAAGGTGTATATTGCAGTTCACGGATATTTGGTACACCCTTTGTGCCTAGTATTTCCTGAGCGGTCATTTGGTCTTTTCTGACTCCCTAAACTTGAAAAGACCGTCAAGCGCTTGTCCTTTCACGCTTGTGTCAACTCTGAAAGAGATAGAGTCATCTTTTTATCGTTTCTCGACTCTTAAAATATGAAACGGTAGAGTTTTGTTTCAATGTTTTAAAAATTAACTGCCCACGAAATATTCCTGGTTAAAGTTAGTTTCCTTAGGGTGTTGTTCTGAATATTGTTTCTAATGGCAACTTTTTCGGAGTCCACCAACCAAGGAATCCCCTCCGATGGGAATCCTAGTCCTTTTCCTCCTTTTGGAAATGTTGGTGCTCCTTATATGGCAACGTTGTCCCTTCCTGGGTTAACTGTTGGGTTGCCTGTTTGGTTGTTCTCAACCTCTGTCGTTCCGAATGTCTCAGTTACTGGTCAATCAGTTCCTCCACCCGAACCACATCATGTTGATTCTAAGGTGGACCTCTCCCCTTCTTCGCCTGTTTTTGAGTCCTCCTCCTCCTCTTCGCCTGGTGAAAGTCTGGATTCGAGTAACCAGGTGGCTAAGAAGAAGAAGAAGAAGACAAAGAAGAAGAAGTCTGATAAGCGAGAGGTTAAAAGTGTTGCTACTGCTCCTGAAACGTCCTCTCTTGATAACCCTTCCAACCCTCCTCGGAAAGTCAAGTTCCCCTGCATGTTGTGCACGGGAGACCATCTTCTTCGAGACTGCCCTGGCATTCCCAAGGTACTCGAAGTATGGTCCAACGGTCGCCCACCATTGTCTTTGGCTTCCGGGAGTCAGGTTCGGGGCACTGGTAAGGCTCCTAAGAAGCAGGGTAAGATCACTAATCCCTGTAAGTTGTGTGAAGGGCACCATGCTATTCACCTTTGTCCTTATATGGATGAAGCCAAGCGAGTCTTGGACAACCTGACTGTTTCTACACCACGCCTCCTGGCTGGTTATAAACAGCTTTCTTTGAGTCTTCCACCGGCGGATGCCGTGATTGGTCAAGGGTCATCCTTGGTCGATCCCACTCCTCCAGAAATTCAGATTCAGGAATCCGTTCCCGACCAACCATTGGTTGTGGGATCGGTTGAACTGGCCCCATCTGCGGTGCACCAGGTCTTTTCTGTTGAGAGTGGACCCCATAACCCTCATGTTCTTCTGGTTTCTTCAGATTCTTCAGACTTTGAGAGAGATTCTCCTGTCCCTGTACTTCAAGAAGTTTCTCCTCCGCCTCCCAAGATGGAGGCTACGGAGGATTTTCCTCCCGCCTTCGAGATGGAGGTCATGGAAGAGGCTTCTGCTTTCGTAACATCAGGGGAAGACCTTCGCATTTCGATGGTAGCCCTTCCGAGTAGTTTGGTCGCTTCCTTTGACTGGAATCGATTTGCAGGATTTCGCCTTCCGTCTTATGTGCCTTTCGAGATCACAGTACAGGCTCTTGGTCTGGTCGTACCCAACACCATTATAGACGAAGGTGCCTCTGTTAGTATTCTGTCATCAACTACCTGGCAAGCTTTCGGTTCACCGCCGCTTGCGCCTGTTACGCAGAATCTGTTGACATTCAATAGAAGAACCAGTCAACCGTTGGGGATCCTTCCAAGGTTACCTGTTACTTTGGGAGGTAAAACCGTCCATATGGACGTGATGGTTGTTCCAGGCCCCTTGGATTTCAATCTGCTTTTGGGGCGAGATTACACTTATGCCATGGGGGCACTCGTCTCCTCCCTCTTTCGTGTGGTCTGTTTTCCACATGAAGGAAGGATCGTGACCATTGATCAGCTGTCATTCTTTGGTCCTAATGTGGCAACTGGTCCGCCATCACCCCCTCCTGGTTTTTATCCACCTGTTGTCTCTGCCCCACCGCAGGTCAACTATGTGGCTACTTACCCCGTGCCTGTACTCAATGACGATGCTGTCGTGCATAGTGTGCTGGAGGCATTGGGTCCTGACTTCCAGGATGTTTCCCTTCCATCAGGAGTGGAACTCTTGGAAGCACCGCATTCTTGTTCATTTTGATGTAAGTCGGTCAGAGCACAGTTTCCTCCCTGTGTCAAGCTCTTTAAAAAATGAAACCAGGTTCTCGGAGCACAGTTCATTGTCTTGTGTCAAGCTCCTTAAAAAATGAAACAAAGTCGTCGGAGCAGAGTTCCTTGTCTTGTGTCAAGCTCCTTAAAAAATGAAACAAGGTCGTCGGAGCAAAATTCCTTGTCTTGTGTCAAGCTCCTTAAAAAATGAAACAAGGTTGTCGGAGAAAAGTTCCTTGTCTTGTGTCAATCTCCTTAAAAAATGAAACAAGGATGTCTGAGGATAGTTCTTTTAATGTGTCAACCTCGTTAAAACAATGAAACACGTTCCCGTTCAATTCGAGTCTTTGATAAGATCTCGTAAAATCCCAGTCGAGTCTTTTCTTTTGATCTTGTAATTTGAACCTTCACTCCATCTTCTTTTCATATGGACTGAAGCTTGGGGGGCATGTACCTCGAATTTTGTCACCATGCTGGGGGCATGCTTACTTTTTCAAGCATAGTTTGTTTCCATTTCAAGCTTGTGTAAAAATGAAACCGGTTTCAAGCATAGTTTATCTTTGTTTCAAGCTTGTGTAAAAATGAAACCAACTTCAAGCAGAGTTTCCTGATTTCAAGCTTGTGTAAAAATGAAACCTTTCCCATTCTACCCCTTGTGATTGTCATCTTATCAGCCTATTTTGCCAGATGAGCCTTGGTTTTCTCGCTCCATCGTCATTATCTGCTTGGCCGATCATATGCCTTCACTTGGTTGTTTTACCCATTCCTGAGGAACCGCTGCTATGAGTGGTCTTGTTAGCCAGCCTCTCGACCTTTATTTGTTCAGAGTAGTTCCACCATTACCGGAACCAGTTGCTACCCTTTATACCACTCGTTCCTCCGGGAGGAGTCATCTTTCAGCTCTTTTCTGACTCTCTAAACATGAAAAGATTGCCGAGGCCCTTGTCGTTTCGATCTCGTTAAAATGGACACGAATCGACATTCACCCGGTATAAGTTTAACCCTTTTTCGGGCCGGGATGGATTGATTACGAAAAAGGAATACCCTAGCCTATCGCGACTAGGAGGTTTTCCCGGATATTGTTTTCTACCTTTTCGGATCTGGGAAACTATTTACGAAAAGGGACCTGTGGAGTTTTCTTTTCAGCTGTCTTTTCAAACTCTCTAAACATGAAAAGACGCCGATTTCTTCCTTTGTCAGACTCGTTAAACTCTGATGACATCGGAAATTGTCAATCATGACGTTATTCGAGTTTTTCCTTCCTAGGGCTCGTTAAATGTACTAGGATGGATTCGTCCGAAGGACGGGTTTATATGACAAGCATATGGTATCCTCTTCAATCTTGTGTAAAAATAAAGAGGTACTCACCGAAATGGTGGGGAAAATGGAACCATCGTCGTTGTCGTCGGCAGTATGTCGCTCTTGAACATGGCACTTGTCTGCATTCGTGTCGGGTTGGGGACATCTCATCTCGCTGATTCACTTTGCTTCCATGGGTTTGGGTAATCGCTTTTGACCTCTCATCTGTTCACTGCCTCATCGCCATGACCTTTGATCTGTTGATGTCAAATACTGCCAAGTCCATTGTCGTGCCGTTCATATGTTCAAGAGAAGTTGGCCTCTGCAAATATCAACCTTCCTCTGTTTCTCATATGGTCTTAATTCACAACAAAACATTATGTTTCTCTGTCTCGTGTCGATGATGTGGGAATCATTATGGCCCACCTTCGATCAAGGTCACTTCCTGTCGACTTCAACTCATTATCCAGGAAGTTGGTCTAGAGACTCTTGATGGTACCTTGGAGCCTGCATGCCTTAATGGCAGGTTCGTCGCATTCGACGAGAGGTTTTCATTATTGGCCTCCGATCGGATGATTCTGCGGGTGTTCGACGTCGGCTCATTTATTCACACGCCGTAGATTGTACCTGGAGTACCTTGAGGACCATCGTCATTATTGGTGGTTTCTCTCGCGTCTGTTAACGGCTTTCATTATTGGCTGGTAATCAGACGATGTTCTTGCATGTTCGACATCAGCTCACACATTCGCGTGCTAGAACTTGTACTTGTTTGGGTCGAGATGGAGCGCAAGACCCTGGATTGTGTTTGTTGTAATCCAGGCTGCGATTGTGGATTATTGTCATTATGTACATGACTCTATGATTGGATGGCTGTGACCATACCTGAGTCTATTTGTTTGATCTTAGTTGGATGGCTGCGCCCATACCCTAGATCCGGATTATAGCATACTCTGTTCGGATGGCTGCGTCCATACCATATATATACATCATGTACTTGAGATATCGGTTGTATCTTTCTGTGCGGGTTTTCCGACGTCGGGCCTTCAGTTGGACATGTTCTCGTAAAGCATTTCACCCCTCTCTCTCTCGGGCCTCATGCTTTAGGGGGCATCTGTTACACAGTAATTTGTCACCGTCTCTACCATTCCCCGTCCCGCACAATGGAGGACCCATTTCGTGACCTGTGAACATTGTCATGCCTTGAAAACATCATCAATGCATTCCTCT